>CATIWR010300591.1:0-24249 GCA_949677035.1 Omphalea diandra
TTTCATGCTACTTCGAAATTCATCAACTTCTTTATTTCTTCTAGAGGGAATGATTCAATTATGCAAAAACAACACTTATTTGAAACATTAGTGATGATCAATCTACTTTGTCAAGATCAAAAGAGGTTTTAATCATAGGATTGAGTATCCTAGACCAACAGATACAAAATTACTCCAACCACTATATAAAGGGTTATTATCATGTATTTCATTCAGTCTACTCACATTTTATCTCTCAAATAGAGTTTACTAACTTAACCATCGAAGTGGACGTTAGGTACAAAGTCAAATTTCTCTCACTTTCATTTGTCTTGCAGTGTCTAAATCAGAAGTACTCAAGTCATTCATCCATATCCAAAAAGACTCATTCGAACAATCTGACTCGCTACCACACAAAATATTATTGGTGTGGTGAGCATGGCTCGAACAGGCAACCTTAAAAATTTTCATGGTTTGATATCAAATTCTATTTTCCTTTTGATAATTGATTAATGAAAAATAATCCCTTTAGTTACAATGGTAAACAATGTTTACAATAAAATATCAAGTAAATTTAAAAAACATGTGATCATATGCGATTTATTGAAAAATCATAAGAATTCCATGCATAGTGTTTGGATCACATGCCATAATTGTGATTCAATTTTATATATCATCTTTGATTCCTTATGATCATGTCATGATTATACCAATTATTAATGTCAATTGCAGAAAAGATGATTTATATTTGTTATATTTTTATTTATATGCTTACAATATTTATATACTTATATCAACATTAATAGGTTGATGCTAGTCAAATATCATTATCGTTGGAGTTTGAGCCAACATATCGATTTGCTATTGAATTTCTTTTTTTCATTCGATCAAGCAACAATTGATCGCTGCCTTGAACTTCAATTTTTGAAGGAAATAAAAACAATGAAAGGAAAATATTTGAATGAAACTAGTGGCATTAACATGTTACATATATTATTAAAAAAAAATAGATCAAGTCTATTTCACACTATAAAATTTCAAGTCATTATTTTATTGTCAAAGTTAAGTTCTTGAGCCAAATGATGGGTGATCAAAGCCAATACAATGTCAAGGGTGCTAGCCACGTTAATATGGCCATCAGGTCAAATCCAGCTAATTGAGTCTGATCAGTTTTATATTTTTATGCTACTCGATGCATTTTTTCCTTGATATTCAATAGGTTCAATGCAAGTCTGAAGGAGAAAATATATTTATATGTGCAAGACACTCTACAAGATTGATTACAATAATTCATATAAGTTTTTTTATATCTCATAAATTTATTTGATATTTATATACTATAAGATGCATAATTGAATTATATCATTCTCTTCATGACTACATTAGTTTATAACATATGTTGATGTTATTCCAATTCTTTTGCTTAACATTATTATACAATAATTATAGGAGTGTCTTTATATTTGCTTTTAAATCTAAACACAATACAATTATATTACACTCAATAATACTTAGAGATGCATTATTATTTATGATACTCAAAATGAGTGATAGTGTAAATTCTATAATAGTCTACTCATATTGAGCTACATAATGACTCAAAATTTATGAAATTATATAAGAATTATAACATACTATTATATGAGATATTTAATTTGTCTCAGATTAGAGTCTTATTTTAGTGATATGCTCGGCAGGTTTAAATATATCAAAATTTTCATATATCTTGATCAATCACTAAAGTGACTTTGATTTTTGCATATTATTAATTTTGAAATGTCTACATTGGCTCAATATTAATGCGATTTCTACATTTTTTTTACATTAATGAAGCACATTGATTCTATTATATTTGATGTGAATTCTCTACATATTTTTGACTTTATATTAACATGATATCCATATTCTGGCTTCTGGTAAAGTATGAAACTCGTTTTTCGTCTTTGAATAAGTTAAAGTTATTTATCATTGATGACCTTGAATTTTATGGAAATCAAAGAGTAAAAATAAGTTATATTAACAAGACTTACTGACTCTATTATATCTCTCTGAGATTTAATTCATTAGAAAGAGATGCTCCAACACTATATGGTGACTTAATAGATAAGTTTTTTATATTTGACTTTGTTATATATTGTGATTATAAATATTTATTTTCTACATGCATATGTTTTTCGATAAAGCTTGATATGCATATATGTAAGTTATAATTTCAACATTATATTAAGATAACTATTTATTTTCCAATATCCAAGAAAGGCAAAAATATGATCTCTATAGTTATATGTTGCAATTATTTATACAATTGGCATACTATCTCAATTACGATTATTGTACTGTTATGATAGTTGATAGTGAGAAAGACAATACAACCAAACTATCATGCAAGATATTTGGCCTTGCATTACATATGAATTTTCTAATATATTTAGCTTCAAGATCATTTGAACTTTTTATATATCTCAATTTATCCTTTATTCTCATATCAACTTACAATTTCAATATTTCATTGGCATTTAATCTATATCTTGACTAATCTTTAAATGGTTTAAATTTCTATGCGTTATTAGTAATAGGTTGGCTTCAAGTTCTATATTCTAATTGGGTTTGAGTTTCTTTATACTATTAGTAGGCTTTAAAATTGTCACTAGATCTCTATATCTTATTCTTGAGACATCTCAATCTTTATAGCTTGAAAATGCATGAATTTCTCATATTATTATTTGCCCTAAAAAGCCATGAACTTTTCTTATTATTAGTTGTCTTAAAGATGGATGGACTTCTTATATTATTGTCAGTCTTGAAAGAATATGAATCTCTTTTGAAATTTCTCTACTTCACTCCTTACCTTAAAAAGATATGAATTTCTCTTATCATTGTTTCTCTTGACAATATATTGATTTCTCATATCATTATCTACCTTGAAAAAGTATGAATTTCTCATATTATTATCAACCTTAAAAGGCATGGATTTCTTTATATCATTATCAGCTTTGGAAGTTCATGGATTTCTCTTAAAGTTTTATTATTTCATTGTTATCTTTAAAAGGCATGGTTTTCTTCACATTTATTCATCTCAAACAGGCTAAATTTGAAATAGATCATTTTGAAAGTATGTACTAAGCTTATTAGTCTTGTACATCACGAAAAAGGTCTTCACCTCCTCTTCATGGATTATCTACTGAAAGCATGCACCAAGGTGATTAACCTCATATATCGCAAAAGGGTCTTCACCATCCTCTCTATGGACTATTTGCTAAAATTGTGTATTGAGCTTATTAGCATCGTACATCATAAAAGGGTCTTCACCCTTTCCTCTATGGTCATCTTGTGAAAACATGTACCGAGTTATTTAACCTCATACATTGCAAAAAGGGTCTTCACCTTCCTCTTTTATGGATTATCTACTGAAAGCATGCATAGAGCTGATTAGCCTCGTACATTGTGAAAAGGGTCTTCACCATCCTCTTTATGGATTATCTGCTAAAAACATATATTGAATTGATTAACCTTATACATAATGAAAAGGTCTTCACCCTTCTCTCTATGATTGATCTCATGAAAGCATATACCAAGCTGATTAGTCTCGAATATCGTAAAAGGGTCTTCACACATATTTTCATTGAAAGGCATAGCCTCGTACATTGCAAAAGGGTTACATTCATATCTCTACTGAAAAGCATGTACTGATCTAATCATTCTTATATATCACAAAAAGGTCTTCACCATCCTCTTCATAAGTTATTTAAAAGCATGTATCAAGCTCATTAGCTTTATACATAGCAAAAGACTGTTTAAGTATATGACCAAGGAATGCCTTAAAATAGACTATCGAATTTAATTCTTCATACTTAACATTTTTAAGCATCATCGACTCGACACTACCGTTTGACACTTTATTCAAGCTTAATGATTCAACTAATGATTACACGTCATTGTTTAATCAGTTCAGTGCTTTGATATTATTAGTTTGACAAGCTCGATATTTTGATACTCATCTCATTATTAGTTCAGAATTATCCAAGTTTTTCTTTCAAATTTTAAATGATAATGAGCTTGGTCATTTTCCTTTTCACCATTCAGCTCAACCAATTTAAGATATACTTTATGGTAGCTCAACTACTTTTCTTTCATAAGCTTTCTAAGACATAAATAGACTCAGACTGAAGGAGACATATAATTCTACACTCACTAAAATGGATTAGACTCACTCCTATGAAAGGCTCGGCATCACGGGCTCAAATCATACTCATCAGAAAACTTATTCTAATCAAGAAAAGATAACTCTTATCAAGAAGTTAACTTGTATTAGGAAATGATACATCTAATTAGGAAGAAATCATAGTCCTAAATCTAATATGGACACAAGAGCACTCCAACCACTATATAAAAGGTCACCATCAAGTAGTTCATTCACTTTACTCCTATATACTCTCGCTTTATCTCTCAAATAGAATTTACTAACTTAATTATTGGAGTGGATGTCCAGCACAAGGCTGGATTCCTCTCTTAGTTTCATTTGCCTTGTAAAGTTCGAATTAGAAGTACTTGACCCATTCATTTATATTCAAGTGGACTCATTTGAACTATCCGGCTCGCTAACAAGTGGAATATATATATATATATATATATATATATATATATATAATTTTAATTTGATACATATTATTAAATTATTAATAAAATTATATTCTAGTTTGATATTAATTCAATACCTATTTGATTTTCGACACGTAATTATATCTGTATCGGAATGAAAATCGGGTTCTATAAAAGTATACTTGCTTATTTTATGCAACAAAAATCAGTAAACTCTTATGCATATTTTATTAGAAAACGGTATGAGATATGATAATAATTTAATAAAAAATAAAAATAAAACATAATTTCACTTTCAGTTTATAAATAGAAAATAATAAGTTTAACTAGTGGCTAGTTTTTCTTTCCGACAACCAACACATTGAATCCTTTAATTTATTATGATATGTTCATTCAATTAAATATCTTTACATATTTTAATATATAATTATTTTGATAATAATTATAGTATCTTGAAAATAATTTAATAATAAAAATAAATATAAAAAAATTTTCACTTTCAATATAAATAGAAAAATTTAACCAGTAGCTAGTTTTTTTCGACAATTAATGCATATATCCATTCAATTAAATTCATTTGCATATTTTAATATATAATTATTTAGATAATAATAATAGTCATGTAAATTAGTTGTAATGATCTAATGATAGCTATAAGGTCAATCTAAAGTTTACTAACTTACATTTCACTTATTTTTAATTATAATTTTATAATTAATTGATAAATATAACTAATGAAATTAAAGTAATGGTTTGCAATAATATTGTATAAATAAAATAAAAAAAATTGATCTCAATAGTTTAAAAAAATCTAAATTATATTAGTATGGAGTATTACCATAGAGTTAAGATAGAATAATTAAATATTTGTTTTCACAAATACTAATAAAAATATTTAAATGTTAAAAATATAAAAATGGCTATATGTATATGGGGTTTTGCTTCAACAACAGGGTTTAAATGCCATTTTAAAGTTATGGATCCCCATAAGTCAAATTAAAAATATAATTCGTTAAACGACACTAAAACTCACATAAAAAATTAATTTTAATTAAATTTTTTATAAAATTCTGTGAAGGGTCAAGATAGTAAGCCTTGATTTAATGTTGTAAAAGTGATCGCTACATGGTGTAGTAATGGCGCCAAAGAACAAGCTTGATCTATAATGCACAAAAGCAAAAGATGACTTAAAACCCTTATACTTTTGACCTAAAAAGTTTTTGCCAAATAATGGTGGTGGCTTTCCCATTTGTTTTTCTCTTTGACAATAATTCAATCCAATTCGTGTTCATTATAAATCTTGGGACATTAAACTCATTATTTAATAATCGAACTTACATAAATTAATTTTTATAATATGTTTCTTGAATTAGAGAAAATAACCTTATTCTTTTTTTAGGATTTTACTTAGAAATGATAGTTTCTAATTCAACACAAAGTTGACTTAAATTTTAATTTTTTTTAAAAAAAACTCAATTCGCAAATCAACTTTAGATAAATATTATCTTGATTCAAAATTACAAGGAATCTGAGATATCTAAAATCGATTCAACCTAAAAATAATTTTATCCAAATATATTCAACTCAATTATTTATCACCTCTAATGTTACATTTTTAATATGTGGGGTTTAACTTCATAATATATTATATTTGATGAATAAATAAAATTAATTCCATCTCTTAGCTGGACGGAAATTAGATCATAGAAATCTCCTCCAACTGATAAAAGAAATTGTTTAATGCAAGAGACATAAAGAAAGGTAGGCCCTTGATCTAATTGGAAGGACATTCCTCATTTTAGTAATGAAATGGCATGCAATCTGATTGTATAACATATCTCATGGAATTTTTTGACAAATTAACTCATAGAATTTTTTGACAAATTAAAAAACTAAGGATATAATAAGTGTTTAATTATACTGGTGGAAGATATCTAATCTGATCCAACACTTCCAATCATAATATCCTTTTCTTTTTTTTTTTCCCTCTTCTCTTATATAGCAGCTTTTTGAGTTCTGGATACAACATGAGCCACAAGTGAATCATGATGCCATCCATTAGCAAATTATTTATAACAGACTGGATCTTGAGCACGCCCACTCTTTCATGTCTTTGTGCATTAAAAAATTGACCTCTTCTTCTTCTTAGATCACATCTTTCAATTAGTACATTACTAAAATTATACATATTAATATTAATTAAGAAAATTTTAGAAGTAAATGTTAGGATTCGAATTTTATTAAAATAATTTTTATTCTTAATGCTTAAAAAAATTTTAATCAAGAAAATACATTTATTTATTTATGAATAATAGGATAATTTACATTTCTTGGTTATCAAATTATAACTCGAGTTTTATGATGGTTATATAACTAATTTTT
This sequence comes from Omphalea diandra, assembly GCA_949677035.1. NCBI lineage: Eukaryota > Viridiplantae > Streptophyta > Magnoliopsida > Malpighiales > Euphorbiaceae > Omphalea > Omphalea diandra. Next base: position 6,961 of record CATIWR010300591.1, read on the forward strand.
TTATTATAAAAATCATCAAGTATTTCACAATAGTTTTTTAACATTCAAAATAATTTTTATTCTTAATGCTCAAAAAAATATTAATGAAGAAAATAAATTTATTTATTTATGAATAATAGGGTAATTTACACCTGTGGTTATCAAATTATTACTCGAGTTCTATGATGGTCATATAACTAATTTTTTATTGTAAAAATCATCAAACTATTTTAAGTATTTCACAATATTTTTTTAACATATAAAAGTTTAATTGGCCCCTTAATTTTTTTTAAGTATTTCACAATAGTTTTTTAACATATAAAAGTTTAATTGGCCCCTTAATTTTTTTTAAAAGTTACATATTAATCCAAATTAATATTTTTAGTTAATTTAACCTTATATTAGGATTTAAAGATTATTTAAATAATAAACAATAAACTTTCCTATTTTATCAATAAATTTATGCACAAAATATAGAAATAAATTAAAAAATAAAATATTTCCTTAAATAAAGACATATCATTGTAAATATTATTAATACATACTTTGAATTTTTTAAAACAATTTTCTCATATTAGGATTTAATCTTTTATATTTTTCAAATTGAAATTAATGTTTTTGGAATCGAATTAGACCGACTAATCGGATTGATAAAATCAAGAACTAGCAAGTGATCCTATTTGATTCGGTCTAAAAACTTGACATCCAAAAAGCCAATCAAAACCACCCAAAACTGAAAGTCATATCAAACTAATTCAATATAAAACTATGTCATTTTGTAAAAATTTAAAAATTTAAAATTATATTATTTTACTTCAAATTTAAATTTTTAAAATATATTTTTTACTTTATTATATTATTTTTCATTATTTTATATTATTTTTTATAATTTTTAAATATTTTAAAGCATTATATATTTTTAAAAAATTTTAAAAATACCTTATTAAACCGGATGAGTTGAACCGATTGAATCGAAAATCAGCTAGTCGACTGGTTCAAACTCCAGTTTGGTTTTAAAAACAATTTTTAAGATTTAATAATTTAATTTTGAAATTGTTGAATCATTTTAAAAATAATTTTCTTGAAAAATTTAACTTTATATCTATTAATTTTTAAAGTAGTATTATTAGATATTTGTTAATGAAAAATCTGAACTAAATATAAGTATGAGGTAAAAATTAAATAACAATAAGAATTAAAAATAATTAATTAGAGAAAATATAAATTGTTATCAAGGATAAAAAATAACATTATGTTTGTTTTTTGATTATTTCTATATTCTTTAATAAATTTATATATGTAAAATATGAATTTTGGGGCTTAAATAGCCTTTAAATAATAGAATAGGGGGTTAAATTAATAAAAAAAATTAATTTATACTAATATGTTCTTTTTAGAAAATTAAGGGAACTAATTAAAATTTTGTTTGTTGAAAAATTTAAAAAAAGACTGATATGAAATATTTATATTAGTTTAATGACTTTGATGAGGAAAAAAAATAGTTATATAACCATTATAGAATTTGGGTTGTAGTTGAGTGACTATGAGTGCAAATCAGCCTAAATAATATCTTAAACTTATTAAAGATCAATAATCATTTGTTTAAATATAAAAATGCACTTAAAAAGATATAATTTCTCATTTTTATAGATAATTTCACGGTTAAAATTTTATGTCTTCAAAGTGAATTATCTCGAAGTATTTATAATTGAATTTGAAGGTGACCAACATAGTTATTGTGGGATCCATGTTGCAATTTATTAGCATCTCAATGCTAGTGCATTTTTGGGAGGTGAAAACTAAGCAAAAAAATATCTAAAGAAAATAAGGGGTTTTTTTTGCCCCCACTTTAAAGCTCCATGATTCTTTCAACAAAAAGGCAGGTAAGGCATGTTTATTGTCTAAGACAAATTAATGGCCCCCTTACCCTAACTGATTTCATATCACTTGCTCAGAATCATGCACAATACAAGAAAAACATTATTATAAGTGTCCAAATACTTTCCATGTCCTAGAAAAGTAATCAATTAAAGTGATCAGTGGAGAGGGTGATTTAGTAATTCCATTGAAAAAGCAACAATTTTTACTTTGCCTTTGAAATTTGAAAGTTCTCTCTCCAAACATGTCTGCCAAAGCAAAAGAGAATGTGTTGTTGTAATAAAGAATACAGAAAAATAAAGAGAAGAGGCACATTGCCAACCCATCCTTGAGTAATAAAATTGAAGGCCAAACAAAGAGCTCTCTTCTCTTCTCTTCCCTCTCTTTCTCCACCCAAATGAAAATACTTCCTTCTCCTCTTTCCCTACCTTTCTTCCATTTCCACACTCATACTTCAGTTGCCTTTGTTCATGCAAGATCCAAAGAACTCTCAATCAAGGTAATTAACCACTTCTCTTTCTCTCTTACAATTCTTGTTTCTTAGAGATTCTTGCTTCTTGTTATATGCTATACGTTAAATGTTGACCTTTAATTTCTTGGCATGAATTACTGTTTTCTTGAATTTGCAATAAAGAAATCAAGAAAATGTTCATGTGATTAAGTTGTGAGACTAGTGTCTTATTAAGGGCAGTTTTACTTCATTTCCATAGCTAATTAAGGTTAAAGTACTCAATTAATGCTTAACTATAAATACAGGTTCATATTATTTATCACCAATCATTCCATTCCACCACATGACAAGTTTAGGGAAGCATGTCTCTTACACAAGGTGCTCCTATTCTTTTTTTTTTTTTTTGGGGTGCATTTATAAATTAATTTTGATTCTTTGGATATAAATTATATGAATTTTTTTTTTCATTTTTCCTATCGTTTTTAATAGGAGACATAATCATGAGGATGGTGATAGCCCTTGTTTCATAAAATATATCAAGTTAAAAATTAGTAACATAAAAAACAATAAATTCTCTATTGGACCAAATACCTTAATAGCTTTATTGATTGAGATTTGAAAGGATGTCATTGTAAAGCAGCTGTATATGTTTTATAATGGCCCATAAAATAGTTAGTTATAATGGAACATACCCACTGGGTCTTAGGCTTGCTATTGGTGGACCAGAGGAAACTCTTTGTGTTAGAGCAGTCAAGCCCACTATATTTCTTCTTTCCTAAGGAGTAAAGTATGCAGGTGGTTATTATGAATTAATTCTTGAAATTTTAGTAACTATATCCTCACCCTTCATATTAGAGGTCCAAATTTGAAATCACAATTTTATGCCCATTCAGAAATTTAAATTTTGAAAGAATTTAAAAAAAATTAAATTTTATTTTAATGATTCTCTTATTTAGAAAAAAAGATTATACTAAAAGGAAATGATTTTATAAAAAAATTAAGGAATTTTATTATCAATTTAAAATCTATTTCAATCACATGAATAATATTATTAAAGTGAGTAAATTCTATTAATAAAATTAATTTTTTCATCACACGAATAATATTATTATTAAAGTGATTGAATTCTATTAATAGAATTAAATTTTTTTTATCTCATATAATTTATTTTAAACGGAATCTATGTCTAAGTAATCGGGCTAGTAATTTGTTAGTTAAGTATTAGTCTTTTTTAGTGTAAGGAATAAAAAAAAAATTCTTTTCGCTTTAAAGGTAAGGGTATTATCATAATTTAAAAAAAATTAAAGAATTGTCGAACCCTAATCTAGGTTTAATTAATAAATAAATGTTGTATATAACTTTTTAAATTTGAAATCTCAAATATCAACCATTGAACTATTTTAAATAACTATAAAATTTTAGTTCCTGGTAAAACTATCGGTAGCATCCGTTAAACTAATAATATAAAAAAGAAATCTTGTGAAACAAATTTTCAAGTCAAATCAACCATTCAACTATTTTTAACAAGTGTATAATAATTCTAGTGCCCGATGCACAATTCTCAAATTTAGTATTCTTTAATTTGCAAGTATTTGACCGGGTCCACAATGTTGTTAGCTTATTGGAAATGAAGAACTGCACAATTTGGACCAGAGAGAAAATTATATATTGTAATATGGTTACAAAAATATTTACTCTGTACTTTCAATGCAAAAATTGTTTCAAAATAGTTCATTGTTAGTTATTTCTTCATAAATATTTTTGAATACTTAGAATTTCAATTTGTGTATAAATAAATTATCATGCATGCACATTGAAAAGCATACACATCATATAGCACAATTAGAGAAAATGCATGATCTAAATTGTTTCTTGCTTTTTAGGAAACCTTGGTATCAAAGAGCAATAAACATGGCCACTCAATGGAAGACAATTTCCAAGTCCACAGAAATTCCTGCATCCAATGCCGCATTATGGAAGACTGTTTCCAAGCCTACACAAATTCCTACAACAAATGTAACATTGTGGAAAACCATTTCTAAATCCACTGAAATTCCTGTAATGACAACGACAACGTCGACAACAAACCCTAATAGAGGAAAGCTAAGAAAATGCACCTCTCTTAGGGTTGCGTCTTCGTTTACTCGGGTATGTCTATGTGCACCAATCTCTTCCTACAATGAGGTTTTTCGAGCTGATGTTCCACCTAGGAGAAGCAATAGTTACCCTAGATCGAAGCCATTTTCTGCATCGCAAGAGAGAATACCTAGTGCAAGACTTAGTGTGGAAGGAAGAAGGATTTTTCGAGGGAAATCATTGACTGATGATGTTTTAATGAGGAGATTTGTGGTGGAGGAAGAAGCAATGATGCAAGTTAGGAGGAGAAATGAAATGGAAGTTATTAGAAGGAGAAGTATGATGAGAAGAAAAAGGCTTGGACCAAGCCCTCTTAGTAGAATGGTAATGGCTGAGGAGGAAGAATATTGAGAAAAGTTTGAATGTTTATTTGCCTTCAAACATCAAAGTTTTGAAAATTAAATTTCCTCCCATGTTCCCTTTATTCATTTGAATCTTCCGAGGGGTTTGTAATGGCTGCACACAATTGTCTGCCGCTTAAAATTAGATATTTGGGTGGTGAAAGCATTTAATATACAAAGATTAAGGGAAAAAAAAAAAAAGAAAAGAAAATATTCAATAGATGACTGAAATTTTTATAATATGTTGAATAGCCGAATAGCTAAAGATATGATTTTAGGTGGTTATTATTATTATTAGTATTCAAATGAACAATAAAGATAGCTGTCTGAGCTAATAGACCCCTTACAAAATACCAAAAACAAAAACCATGAAATTAGAGTTAACCTTCATAATTTTATACCAGCATTTTCTTCCCCCATCCTCTCTAGAATTTCAATGCTGGCCCTAAAGAACCATAATCAACTGTAATGGCTAGTTCTATAGATGGAAGATTGATTTGCTTATACTCCACTCTAAAACAGATGAGAGGAACTTAGCAGCAAGATTAGCTAGCAGTTATTTAATCTATATCACACTATACAATGTTAGGTTTGTTTTGTGCGACCTCTTAATTTCTTCCCCTCTCAACACACCAATATTTCCTTTTCTTGGCTTTATGAGCCACCATTTCTACTTTTTGATTTTGCTTTTCCTCAATCATTGCCTCCTTATAGATTACTGCTACCCAAAATGTATTATTCTTATATTAACTTCAAAATTCTCACTTCAATCTCAAATTATGGGTTCTTGGCAATTTTAAATCCTAGTCTACATTTATATTCGTACCTAAAAATGATTAGTGTTTAATAATGGATATTCTATCTGAAAATTTGATGTTTTGTAATCAAAGCCTCAAAAATTAATTTCATACATGTAACTTTAATTAAAAAAAAAAAAAAAGGAAGATCATATGAACATTTATAGTTCGATATTACAAGTCAAATTTACACATCATTCTCATCTCTTTAATTATGGGTTCCAGGTACTAGTAGAGTTTTCCTCTAATCCACAGTTCTTTTTTTTTTTTTTTAAAAAAAAAAGTAATTTCTCTTTTTTTTCTAAAAAATTTTTTTTAGTATTTTGAGACTATTATCAATATATTCTACTTGCCCAAATTCTTTATTTTTTAGCTTTCTTTTATAAAGTGCATCATTTTACAATTGTTTTAATTTTTATTTGTTGTATTTTTGAGATTTTTTATTTAAATTTTTTTATTTTTTCTCTTTGTGAGAACTTTAACTCTTCTTTTGAGAGTTTTGGCAATTTAACATTGATTATTTAATAATATATAATAATATATTATCAAATATTATCTCATAAATATATTTTAGGATATTATAGAAAATTCAACACATACTGCATTATAATATCATATATGGTGAAAATTTCTAAACTTGACAAAGATGCAAAATTATAAAAATTAGCTAAAAGGCCAAATAAGCCGCTTAACTTATCATGGAGTGTCAAATGAGGACGAAATGAACTTGTTCATTAAAATTACTCTTGATCTTATATTATTTTATCAAAATTATTTTTAATATTGTATTGTTTCATCGTAAAAGTCTAAAATGTTGGTTGAAGATGGCCTAAAGGGCCAAATAAATCCTTTAGCTTACAATAAAGCGACAAATGAGGACGAAATAAACTTTTTTTGACAAAAATTACCTCCAATATTGTATTATTTCTTAAAGTCTAAAACACTAACATAGGAGAGTGTGTATGTGTCATAAATACAATTTAATTATTATAAAATCAATTTTTAAGAGAGAAAATGAGAAAATTAAAAAAAATAATATTAAAAAAATGCATAATAGTCAAGAAATGCATTTAAAAGAACAATTCAGTTGTATTTTGATAAAAACATAACTTCTCCCAAATCTCTAAATTCTTAAATCCCATTAAAAAAAAAATCCTAAATGCCTCAATTTCCAAAACTTAGTTTTACTTTGACAATTTTTTAAAATCAAAGTCGATTAATTGAAAAATGTGAAAAGGCAATGTCTCCGTGGAGTAATAATTTTGTTTGTTCATCCAATTACAACCTGTATAGGAGAAATGGATTGAACAAGAGTATAATTGTGTGCAAAAATACTGCTACTACGAGAAAAGTGCACTACTAGTAGTTGTTTTGGAGTGAGGCGAATCCAAGTCGAAAATTCTACTCATGCCCTAATTATAAAGTAAAAATTGAAACAATTTTATCAATTATTCTTGATTAAAATTACTGGAATTATTTGTGATAACTCATTTTTGAAACTGCGTGAATTTATAACAACAGAGAGGAAAATACAAGTATCTTAGATGGCATGATAGTTATTTCTCAGAAAGACTACTGTTTTTTCTTAATTTATTCCTTAGTGATCATGAAGCATTTTCTAAGATAAAGTGGGGAATCTCTGCCTTTCTCTCCTCTATGGGATGAAAATGCGATTGCACTCCCATCTCACAAGTCTTCATGAGAACCCCCAAAGTGAATTTTTATGGGACCTAAAAAAATTATATATATATATATATATTAGTTTCTAGCATAAAATTTTTTATTTTATAATTTAATAAATTATATTTAAAAAAATAAAATTAAAAATAATAAAAAAAATAAAAATATTTACTTTGCAAGTAATTCTCGTGAGATGAGGAGTCCCTACAAAGGCAGAAATATGAGAAAAATTATCTTTATCAAGAGGGTGGAACAGATGATGATGATAGTTCTTGCTTCATTCACTTGTTATTCTTAAGTCAATGTCATGTTAACCAATATCTTAAATTTTTATTACAAAAAAATATAAAATCAGAGATAATTTTGATGAAATAGTACAATACTATGAGATAATTTAACGAAAAAATTTATTTTGTCCTCGTTTATCATTTTTTTTGTAAGTTAACATACTTATTTGACCCTTTAGCTTACAAAAATTAGAATCATATGTTGAAGTTAAATATATTATCTTTTTGTTGTTAGTGTTGAAAATCGATTTTATATTGATATTCTAGATTATTAGAATATTCTTTTTTCAACATCATATAATTATTTATTAATAAAAATATTTTTATTATTCTAAAAATTTATGAGTTTTAAATATGGGTAATTTTGTGTTACTCTGCGTGTATTAGATAAAATCATTTAATGAGTAACACATACTCTGGGTCTTTTAAACTTAGATAATAAGAGATTGAAACCTATTTAACTATTTTATACGTGTTAATTATCCAACCACTTAATATAATATAGCAAAAGTAATAAAATATTTTCATGCAGATAAAATCTGTTTTTGATTAGACTAACCGCGCTAGTCGACTTTGTTTTTCCAATGAAAAAGAATACTGAGCTAAAAGTCTTAACCCCAGATTGCTTGCGTCATGGTAGCAATCGTAAACTTGTGAAATATTGGCATTTTTTTTAAACAGTGAAATATTGGCATCAGTAGTAAGGAGTGGGCACATTTCAGTAGAAACCGAAAAAAATATTCGAATTAAATCAATTTAATTCATTTTATTAAGTTTAAATATAATTACAATTTAATTTGATTTTTTAAAAAATAATTAATTCAGTTCAATTTGATTTTTAAATAAAAAAATTTCAATTGAACTGAACCCAACAAATTTTAATATAATTAAATCAAATCATGTTAAACCTATATTAAATTAAATCAAAATACTTGAAATTTATTTAAAATTCATTATTTACATTAAAAATATATAAAATACACTAAAAATCATATTATTCATTTAAATATTTTATAAGAATTATTATTTATATTAACAATATTTTAAAAATAACTTTTAAAAATTTAGTTTAAATCAAACCAAATCAAAATTAAATCAAATCAAATTAGTTTAGTTTGGTTCAATTTGTAAATTTATTTGATTTGATTGAATTTGTATTTTTTAAAAATTTGATTTTCAATTTTTTAATTCGGTTTGAACTGAATGCTCATCCTCATAACTAGTGGCACATCAACCATTTTCTTTTAAATATCAAGAATTTTGGAAAGTAATATTTTTTAAATTAAACTGCTAATTGATCAGTTAAATTAATTGATTTTTTTATTTAATATATTTAATTCATTTGATTTAATAGGATATTTAAACAAAATTTTAAAATATATAAATAATATTTATTTTAAAATTAAAAATTACTTAAATGTAATAAATAATAGAAAATATTTTTAATATTTAAATTTTAAATAAAATATAGTAATTTTAAAAAAAATTTCATAAAATGATATAGTTTTGAGTTGAATGATTCGATTTTTAATTTTTACTATTAGATCACTGATCAATTCCTATTTTATTGGTTTAATTTGATTTTGAAAATAATGTTAAAAAGAGGTAAATTTTTAAAACATAATTATAGACATAACTATTAAAAAATTAAAATTTTTGATGTTTTATAACTATATATTTTTTATAATTTTGTTAATTTGATTGTAAATTCATATTCTTCGTAGGATTCTATTAAAAAAGTCAATGATTTATTGACCTAAGTTAAATTTGTTAAAAAATAAATGATTGAAATTTGAATTATATTTGAAGTAAACTCTAAATCATCCAAAAATTTTAAGTTAAATTTAACTAAACTATAATTAAATTTAATGATTTTTTAAAATATAATTCGCAAAGATTTAATAAAAAATAATTCAAATTTAATTTAATTTAAATTATTAAATTATTTTCTATTTAAAAGAAAACTAAATAATATTGTTTATTTAAAACTTAAAATAATGAGTTGATAACTCCCAAGTAGGAATGACAACAGGGTGGGCGGAGGCAAAAGGGTTGTCCCTCCATCTTCTAACCCACCCTCTTAATGCGAAGAATTCCCTTTGTTCCTGTCTCTGCAGGGATTTCCCACAATGTATAATTTTTTTATTTTTTAAAATATTTTTAAAAAATTATAATTTATTAAATTATAAAATAAAATATTTCATGGTATAAACTAATAAATATATAAAAATACATAATTATACACAACATATATTTATATATACATCTAATAAGTATTAAAATATATTTTATTTTTCAAACCCTTACAAAAATTCGCTTTGGCGGTTTTCATGAAGACTCGTGGAGCAAGGAGTGTAATCGTCATCCATACCCTATGGGGTTAAGTGCAAAATATTTCTCACTCCATTGAAGTGCATCCTCACAAAGGGCGAAAAATCTCCACCCATCGTCATCCCTACTTTTGAGCTTAATGCCGTAAAAACCTTCAAAAAGCTAAATAACTACATGATTCTACACTAAGACGAGCACTGCAAACCAAACAATCCATAATAATTGAATTGAACCTTAACAAGAGAAGTTTCTATTACTATAAACTATGATCTAAGGATATAATGGACCTCATAATTTTGCATACACAATGAAGGGCTTCTATATATAAGTTGTTGCCTGCTCATGAAAGTAAAACACTATCAATAGCCTACAAAAAAAGAATAATGCTAAGACTAAAGATAACTTTAAGACTCTTTCTCTCCTATCTCTAAGTTTCCATCCTAATTTTAATTATATCACCTCTTATTAATTAGGGTGGTGAGTATAGAATCACTCTCTATGGATTATCTTTGCTCCATTAGAAATAATATTTGCTCTTAGTCACCTATGCTAATCGACCCTAGACTCTAAAACTTGGGACTCCCTGACTTTGTTGTTCCCATCTCTACTTTTGAGCCTAGCCTTAGCGATACAAAAGCTACAACAAATACCTTGCCACTTCCATTGTGGCAAGGCTAGAAATCATATTGACCACTATAATTGAAAGCATTTCAAGTCCATAAGGGGCTGCAAAAGACAATTATTCTCATTCAATCTCAAGATCACCACAAACTAAGACCCTATGGCCACCCTTTTCTTTAGCATGATGGATAATTTAAAAAATAGCATGATTTTCAAAATTAAAAATTGTATGCTCTTTTGCAAGAATTCTAGCACCAAACACACCTAGTGTACGACATTAAAGAATATAAATTGCTTAGAGGGAGAAGCAAGCTAGTAACAAAGAAAAATGATAATAATTAATGAACTTGTCAAGCAAAATAATCCAAGAAAGAGCCTAAGCTATACAAACCATATCGCTTAAAAAAACCAACTAGTAATTAGAGCATCACAATCATTTAAGACCCGACCAAGCATAAGTAGTAAAAAAAAAATGAATCAATACATTATGAAAGCACTGCAACACATTTATTGAAGAGAGCGAGCAAGCAAAGATTTTGAAGCAAGCAACAAAAGCCCATTGGCTCCAAGCATCTTAGATCAAACACTCCTTTCAAAATTCAAATAGAGACATACTAAGAACTAACCAACCCTAGAAACCACTTGTCAAAGTTTAGATGAATCATTACTTTGCAAACTAACTATGATGTTGTTCTATACAGATATGGTCCAAAATGGAATCAAAGCATAAAAGCAATTTCTCACAATTGGCAACTTTATTTAGGGTAAAAATCATCACTTGCATCCTAACAAATAAGGCATCCATATAATACATGAGATCATCCAAAAAGAAGAGAAAACCTTGAGAGAGTATATAGACCATTCTAATTAGATGGTAATGTAGACCGAAAGCCTGAACATGAAAGTAACCATCAATACCATGAAAAGGAACTGTAGATCGGGTATTTTTTTTTTTTTTTACTCTTTAAGTTTAAACCTCCCTAAAACTTTGACAAATTAATGTGTAGGGGTTGAGTCCTTCTTAAGACTAGACAAAACATAAAAATCATATAGGTTAAAGGTACAACTAAAAGATCAAATAAGGTAAAGTCCCAAACATCATTCATTGACGGGGTGAGAAGGTCAAGCTTGCCGACATGGAGATATGGAAAAATCCTACTATAATGAAAATAAGACTTTTATACCACCACTAGTACCTTGAGCCAAGGTCCTTATATGAATTTGATAGAAAAGGGAAGAAATAAAAGTGGCCTTCTAAGCATAAGTGAAATGTTAGTAGATAGAAGTGGCATAAGAAGATATTGTGAATTGTATAAGAAAATGGGCATAACACCAAAGAATGACAAAAACTGAATATGAGATAAAAAAAAATCTTATTCAAGGGATGCCACAGTAGTTAACAAGGAAAAACAAAGCCCAACTTGTAGGAGTTATAAAACTTATATCAGGAGGATCAACTGATAAAGACAACTATACTGAGTGAAGAAAATATTTAAAAAAGATATACACTATGAATAATGAACCCAAAAAAACATTTGGCACCATCACCTTTAACCTTAAAGACAAATTGCACACTATATAAATACCATGGTGATCAAGTGACTGATATAATGATGATCAAATGGATGTTAATGAAAATAGAAAGCTTATTCAATCTTATCACTTTAAAGGCATACTGTTCTTTGGGTAACAAAAGTAGTGATTTGCATTTTATTATACCTTTTTCTCCTCCTATAGGTCACAAATACTCATAGAGGGATCACAAGAATTGATAGTAGAGCTCAAAGTTGATAAAGAAACTATAACCAAATGCATGATCTTCATGGTAGCAGAGGTACTGATTGCATATAACTACATCTTGGGACTACTCTTTTTGCATGACACCTATTATTTCCTTAGCTCTAGACACCTTAGTATGAAAATCCCAAATGGAATGAGAAGTAGTGGTAATCAAAACGAACTAATAGTTAGTTTGATAAACATACATTTTCCTCAAGAAGGTGGCTTAGGCACTTTCTATATATTTTATGGATGTATCGATTAGGAACAATCAAGCTGAACTTATGGGTGGAATAGAAAAAGATGCTTTTCTAGGTAGAGAACCAAAGCTGAGAGTTAAAGTTCTTGCATAATTACAATAATGCATTTATACACTACTCCAGGATAACATCTTAGCCTTTGTTCAGTCACTTAAGGACATAACAGGCATAGACCCAAAAGTAACCTAAAAAATAACTAGCCATAACAGATGAAGTGGAAAGGCTAATGAAATAAATCAAAGAAATCTATTATTTAGAATGATTTTCCAACTTTATACTGTTAAAAAAGGCAAACGAAAAGTGGAGAATGTATGGCAACTTTAGTAACCTTAACACAATAGTTTTAAAAGACAATTATCCCCTGCTAGACTTCCACTAACTAGCAGACCCCATCATACAACATAAAAGATACCATCTAGTAGATGTAGTGAATAGCTAAAACTAAATCAAAATGAGTGAAAGGAGCAAAGAGAAGACAAACTTCATAACATAGAAAAATGTTTGCCCTCATCGAGGATTTGGCTCGATAGGGATAGGATTAAATTGGACCAAGTGAAAGACGAGTGTGTGTGTGTATAATCAAGACCAATAGTGATAGTCAATTAATAGGGCTAAAGTTGTTTAGGCGATTTTAATCAGATTATATGGGCTTTTGAAAATGAAGGACTGTTGAGACTTGATGGGGAGCTTTAATACTTTAGGGATTGATGCAAATATCCAAGGCCAACCTAAAGATCCGCTTCAACTTCACGACCCAATCACAAAGGGAAGGCTCAAAAGGTTTAAAGAAGTAATTGAGTTATTCATACAACAAGAAATAACCATTGGACTAACCTAAGAAAAACAAAAGAAGTAAGAAGCCCAATTGTTTAGAGATGATAATATGGACTCTTCAAAGGAAGCCTTTAACTTTATCCATTGGAGTCCAACATGTGAAAGGCCCATGACCCAAGTATGAGTAAACTTCCTCATTAGTTGAATTCCTCTTTTAAAACTAATTAGAAACTTTGTATTTACTTATATAAGAAACTTCTTTTATAATTAGGAAGATATCTAATATATCTTTTAGTTATTTCGTATTTAGCTTAGGAGTATCCTTTTTCCTAAATAGATTAGATAGATTTCAAAAACTATTTAGGAAGTAATTCTTAAGGTTTCTAGAAGTTTTGTAAAGACTATAAATAGCCCTTCTTATTCAGCCAAATCAATGAAAAATTGTAGAATATTTCTTTTATAAAAATTGCTTGTGAGAGTTAATTCTCTTTTTAAGTTCTTTATAGGACTTGGAGAGATTGTTAAGTGAGTTCTTAATAATTTCACAAACTCGTTTAATCTAGGTCTTAAATTACTTAGTTAATTTAAGGTTGAAATTAACAACTCTTGAATCTTTATAACTCAGGTTGCTAGAAACAAGTTTTCTAGAGATCTAATTGGGATTTGAGAGTTTAACTTGTTTTGATCTTTGAATTAAAACTTGGGACTTGTGCTACATACAAATCAGGATCCAAAAAATCAATCTCGTTCGTATCATTCTGTATCATAGCCTAGTTAACTTCAAGATCAAAGGTATCTATCTTTATGTTCTTGCATTGTTCTTAGTTCATCCATTCACATTCTTCTTCTTTCCTCTCCAATTCTGTCATATCTTAATTCTTGCATTTAGATTCATTTCTTTTCATTGTTTTTACCTTCATTAATCTTGTTTCATCATCATATATCACACTGAAAAAAAAAATAGGTTCAAATTCCACCAAAATCTCATACTTGTGCAAAAATTCCTTAAATTAAGGAACTTTGCAAAATCTTTGATTTCTTGTGTTTCTTCCTTCCAAATTAGAAATTTCTTCATTCATTAACCCTTTTTGTGTCCTTAATTGCAGAATTAAAGTGATTGATTCAAGAAATTTCTTAAAATTTGAGAGTTGCCAAAATCTCCTTAAATTAAGAAAAACTTGATTCTAGTTTGTTTCTTGCAATTTCTTTATCCTTCTTCCTTTCAAATTAATTCCTTTTGTTGCTAATAATCTTTTTGGTGTTTTATGAAGTCTAGGGCCAAACCATAACTCATAATTCAAGGGAGGATAAAATTACCACAATACCCCTATAAGTGCTAAATTCAGTTTCTTTGTATTTTTGAGTTGTTCTCTGTATTTCTTGCAATTTTAAGTTTGATTTTAGCTTCAAAAGTAAAAAAAAAAAAAAAGAAGGCAAAAAAAAAAAAAGAAAAGAAAGAAAGAAAGAAAAAAAACAAGGAAAAAACAAAAAAGAAAAGAAGAGAAAAAGAAAGAAGCTAAGAATTGCAAAGGTGTGTTTCAAGCCGATTTTTGAAATCCCTTTTTTCATTCGGCCTTATCATATTCAAAACACCAACTTGCACTTCCAAATTTCATTGTAAACTCTTTCATTACTATTAGATCTTTAGAAATTTATTTGTGCAACCAATTTTGATCTTTTCAATTCTTTTGTTTTCTAAGTGTTTTAAGAACTAGTTTTTACTTGTTTGTGTTCTATTTAAGATTCCTACCTTTAATGGCAAGGGTGATCCCGAGGCATACCTATCATGGGAAAAAAAAAGGTAGATTTTGTTTTTTATTGTCACAACTATAGTGAAAAAGAGAAAATTAAACTTGATACTGTTGAGTTTGTAGATTATGCTCTTGTTTGGTGGGACCAATTAAAATATACTAGAAAAAGATGTGGGGATGAACCTATTTGTACTTGGGAAGAAATGAAAAGAATTATGAGAAAAAGATTTGTACTTAGCCATTATTATAGGGATTTGCACAACAAATTGCAAAGGCTTGTACAAGGTGTTAGAAGTGTGGAAGAATACTACCAAGAGCTTGAGGTGACATCAATTAGGGCTGGAATTTAAGAATGCATGGAGCAAACAATGACAAGGTTTCTTAATGGACTTAACAAAGACATTGCAGATCAAGTGGAGATGTACCTTTACAATGACTTTGAGGATTTGTACCATTTGGCCCTCAAGATGAAAAAACAACAAAGGGGTAAGCCTTGTTGGCCCAATTTCTCTTCTTCTTTTGGTACTAACAAGTTTAAAGTTGGTGATAAGTCTGTTAGTATACCTAAGGCCGAAATACCCAAGAAAGAAGTAAGGAAGCCTAATTATCTAGCCAAGCTCGAACTAATAACATCCAACAAGACCAGCTTGATAAAGTGTTTCAAGTGCCAAGTAAAAGGACACATGGCCCATGAATGCCCAAACAAAAGAACCATGGTACTTAGAGATGGCGAAATTACAAGTGAGGATGAAGATGATGGAGTAGAAACTGACCCTGAAATGCCTCCATTAGAAGATGCTAGTGATGTGGATAATTTTGATGACCCCAATGAGTTAACAAGTAAATAACTTTTTGTAACTAGACGCTCTTTAAATGCCCATGTTAAAAATGATCAAAAGCAAAAGGGAAAACATTTTTCATGCTAAGTGTAGGATTAATGACCACTTATGTCTTGTTATAATTGATAGGGGTAGTTGCACTAATGCAACTAGCACTTATCTGGTGGAAAAAATAGGATTGCCAACCTTGAAACATCCTAGACCGTACCACTTGCAATGGTTAAATAAGAATGGGGAAATTAAGGTAACCAAGCAAGTTAGGATCACATTTACAATGGACAAATATAAAGATGAGGTTTTATGTGATGTTATACCTATGCAAGCCAGTCACATGCTTTTGGGGTGTCCATGGCAGTTTGATAGGAAGGTGAAATATGATGGGTTTATATGAGTTTGATTTTAGGGGCAAACACATTGTACTATCTTCTTTAACTCCTTCTCAAATCTATGAAGATCAAAAAGTCTTAAGAGAGAGAGAAAGCATGCATAAACAAGAAAAAGAAAAATTAACATGGCAAAAGGAGAGTAATGAGAAAACCAAAGAGGGGTGCGAGGTTAGAGTGCTAAAAGGAGAGCAAAGAGAGAATACCCAAAAAAGAGGAAAGGGGCATGCAAAAGGAGAGGGTGTGAAAAAAAGCTTGTATGCAAAAGAGAGAGAAGTGAGAAAAGTCTATCTAGCCCAAACACCCATGTTTTTTATGTTGTACAAAGAAGCTTACTTTTATGCTAATGACTTAACCATTTCTTTGCCTAGTGTGTTTGTTTCTCTTTTACAGAATTATGATGACTTATTTCCTGAAGAGATGCTTAAAGGATTGCCACTTCTGAAAGAGATAGAACATCAAATCGACTTCATTCTAGGCTATCAAATTCCAAATAGGCCAGCCTATAGGAGCAATCCCGAGGAGACGAAGGAACTTCAACGATAAATTGATGAGCTAATGGAGAAAGGTTTGATAAGGAAAAGTATGAGTCATTGTGCTGCTCCTGTTTTACTTGTACCAAAAAAGGATGGAACCTGAAGGATGTGTATTGATTGTAGGGCTATAAATAAGATAACAATTAAATATAGACATCCTATTCCTAGGCTTGGCAATATGCTTGATGAATTGCATAGAGCTAAAATGTTTTCCAAAATTGATCTTAAAAGTGGATTTCATCAAATTAGGATGAGGGAGGGAGATGTGTGGAAAACTACTTTCAAAACAAAATAGGGTTTATATGAGTAGATGGTTATGCCTTTTAGTTTGACTAATGCACCTAGCACTTTCATGAGATTAATGAACCATGTTTTGTGAGCTTTTCTTGATAAGTTTGTGGTTGTATACTTTGATGACATTCTTGTATATTCTTAATCTTTGGAAGATCATGTTTAGCATGTAAAG
>CATIWR010300612.1:0-25284 GCA_949677035.1 Omphalea diandra
TTGACATTCGACCATTTCAATCTATATTATTAAGATCAAAAGAGATTCTTGACCTAGGTTTGAATAACTTAGTCTAACATATTTTATCGAATTTTATACTTAAACCAAATATAAATTTCATTTCATTTGATATGAATTCTACTTTTATTTTGTAGTATATCAAATATACAAATTTATTTATAAAAAAACAAATTTAAAATTAGAATTAAAGCAAAACTATTTAAAACATAATTCAAATACATCTTAAATTTAAGTAGACCCTTGATGCAATAAATAGATTCTAAGCTAATCTTCCACGTATCATCAAAATCGATCTACACACTTAAATTAACTGAGAAGAACATGGTATGGTGAAAAAGATGAAAATGCCTTAAGATATAAATACTAGATTATTCTTCATTCAAAAAATTGATACGAATAAAAGTTTTTTTTTAAAAAAAAAAAATTTATCCTCATTATACATATATAATTAGTCACTAAATCTAGACTACTGTTGAGAGTTTTGAACCAAACAAAGAATCTTTTTTCAAGTATTTTCAGCGGAATTAAAGATAAATCACTTACACAGCTTGATTAAAATAAAATTTTTTGTTATCACATATGCATATTTTACACACTTCAAATTAAAACAATAATATAAAAATTAATTCAAGAATATTCTAATAATTAAAAAAAGAAGAAACGAGGTTGATAACAATAATAGAGTTACCTCTATCTTGTTTCTCAATTTCTAATTACTAAATTAAGTTGCAGTTAATTTGGTTAATACTACAGTATGAATATATCGAAGTTTGATAAAGACTATTGTGATAGATCCAAACTTGGCATCATATCATTTCACTAATTCGATGGTGTAGTATAAATGAATTATATGATACCTTCATTTCACAATAATTATTGCTTTGAAAAATTTTTTTATTGTATAATTCATCACTTTAGAATATCAATAAAATTTTAATTTTTTTTTTCAATTATATCTCTATCCTTATTAATTTAATTTGATTATTTTTATAAAACAAGGTAATTTAGTCATTTTTTCTTTAAAACGTAACCTAATTAATAGTTTATTAATTCTGGTGCAAATCTAAAAAATGACTCTTATTATGAAGTGGATTAAGTAATTTTTATAAAATTTATTTGAAAATTCATATTTTATGTATTTAACATAAATGAAAATTTATTTAAAATTTTATTTTATTAAATTTTTAGATTGAATTTACAAATAAATTTTAATAATTGTAATTTTTTTTAGTATGATAAAATATCCTTAATTAAAATACATTTTTTTACTTTACTTTTGATTTTCTCTTTTATATTTCACACTCTTTCACTTTTTTTTTTTCTTTCTTGCTATATTCTCTCTTGTCTCCTTTTATATATTTTATATTTATACAAATTAAAAAAATAATACAAATATATTTTTATAATAAAATATTTTATTAATTTCTATACTGAAATGAAATATAAAATTTATTACATTAAAAATAAATTTTATTTTTATCTTGTAGTTTACTAAATATAAATTATACTAAATATAAAAATTTATTTGCATATGAATTTTATAAGATATTCATTCACAAATAAAATAAATTTTAAATTAAAATCGAATAAAAAATTATATTAAACTAAATGTGATTAATTAAAGTGAAACCTAACTTGAGATTAAATTAAAATAATAAATATTGACTCAGATGATAGAAATATATATATTTTTTTAATTTAAAATTTATATATACTAAAAATTATAAAAAAAAAAAAAATTGTTATATGTTAGATGGATTCAATATAAATAAACAAAAAAGAATGTCAAAGCCTAACGTCAATTTCGCTATTTTTATGCATACTTCCTCCCATCCTAGTTACTAACTGCTACATTTGAAAAAGAAACAAGCTGGTGATGGAAAGGCAATTATTTATTTATTCTTTCATGTTTTGCCTCATCAAAACTGTGTATTAACACCTAGTGTCGTCATTTATTTAGACAAAGGCACACGTGGCGACCGTAAACCAACCCTTTCCCCATGCGTGGAATTAGATGTCGCCATTTCCTAATATCTGCAAATCAAACCCCATGTTTATATGTTTATAAACCCATAAATCATGCACATCATCTTCAACGTCTTCATCTCTATCTCTATTTCAATCTCAATCTCAATCTCTATCTCTATTCCTTCTTTAATGCCATGAATAAGCATACCAAAGCTTTTCTTCTTTGTCTTTTTTATCTGCCTGTTTTAGCTTCTGCAGAGTGCTTATGTAATCAAGACATAGCAGAAGAAGATGACAAAACCAAGACTCTCAAATACAAGCTAGTAGCAATTTCTTCAATTCTCATAGCAAGTGCGATTGGTGTCACTCTTCCAATTTTCAGTAACAAAATCCCATCTTTAAACCCAGAAAACAATATATTCTTCCTCATTAAAGCCTTCGCCGCTGGTGTAATTCTCTCAACTGGGTTCGTTCACATATTGCCAGATGCGTTCGACGACCTAACGAGCGCTTGCCTTGAAGAAAAACCGTGGGGGGATTTCCCTTTCGCGGGTTTTGTAGCAATGCTTTCTGCGATTGTGACAATGATGATTGATACAATGGCTACTAGTTATTATAAAAGATCGCATTTTAATAAATCTTTGCCCGTCAATGTGGATGTAGAGATGATTCAAGAAAAGCAGCATGAAGGACATGTCCATGTTCATACTCATGCCTCCCATGGTCATGCTCACGGCTCCGCTTTCGTATCAGATGATTCTTTGACATCTGATCATTTTGTCAGGCATCGAGTTGTATCGCAGGTAGATTAATATGATTCTGCTGTGTTTCTCCTTTTAAAAATCCCCTGTTTTCCTCTGTTCTATTACCAATTTCGAATTCGTAATCTCACACTAATGACATTTAATTATCTCCAAGAAATCAACTCATTGGTTATCTCTATTTTCTATTGAATGCTTGTTTTTTTGTAGGTTTTGGAGTTGGGAATTGTGGTTCATTCCGTAATAATTGGGATTTCATTGGGAGCTTCTAAGAGTACCGACACAATAAAGCCTTTACTAGCAGCATTGACTTTCCATCAATTCTTTGAGGGACTTGGTCTGGGTGGTTGCATTTCTCAGGTATGGTTCAACTCGTTTTCGTCTGTTCTATTACCCCACCCAAACAGCACAATTAAACCCATTCAGTATTCATAATGGTCTTTTGTTTTCGGTCTGTGGAGGAGCCTGTTTATTTTTCGACCAAAAAAAAAAAAAAAAGAGCCTGTTTATTTCTTGAAATGACTAAAAAATTCGCATTTAAAAAAAAAAGAAATATTTGATTTATCGTTTGACCATGATTGAGACCTTATTTAACATATTCATGAAATGGATAGTTCAGTCTCCTATTGTATATGCATATGCAGACAATTTAAAAGAACAGAAAAATTAAATGTCTTTGGGTGCAGGACAAGACTTTGTTTTTCATTTCTCTTTATAGATATAACAAAATAATATATTTGTTTTTTCTTCTGTTAATTATATCTCAAGTGCAAATTAAATTTATTAGTCCTAAAGCCAATTTCAATAAGTAATAAGCCAATTTCAATAAGTAATACATCATTTATTTGCATATAAATGCATCATATGATTTCAGGAATAGATCCCAAAAATTATTTGACTTAAGTGGCATTACATGTAGCTGCCTTATTTCTAGTATTTTCTTCAAACCTAACACTGACTACAAGCACATAGCTGACAACCTGGCACCTAGAGTAGTACATTGAATTATTTGGTTTCCGTTCCAACTAAATTCAATGTGTTAGGTTTTGCCCTTGATACTATTTGGTTTTTTTGTCCCAATCACATTCAATGTCACGAATTTTTCCAATTGAATTCAATGTTAGGGTTTTGCCCTTGACATTGTATGTTTTTTATTTTGCATTCTTTTAGAATCCGACTGGAGCAGTTAGTTGGACTTACAAAATCGAAAATTGAAATTAAAACCGATTAGTGATTTTGTTTGATTCATTATAAAAAATTGGTTAGTTAAATAATTGGTTAAAATAGAAAAAAATTTCAAAATCTAGAAAAATAATCTAAAATAAAAATTAGATTTAATTTAAAATTATGTCATTTATGAAAAAAATAAATTTTTTAAAAAAATCATTATTATATTATATTATATATTTTAAAACATTTTCTTAAAAAATAAAAAAATTTATTAAATTAAATCATTTGAATCAATTAAATCAATCAAATTCAAATTAAAAATCGATAAATTAATTGGTTTGATTTTTGTTCTAATTTTAAAAATGCATAGTTTGTTATTCCAACTAAATTCAATGTCATTCTGGATGGTAAAAGACTTTCTTATTTGATTCGATATAAATAAATAAATTTAATTTAGATTGATATGAATTGTTTTTTATTAATATACACAAACACATATACGAATTAGAGATATAACACACTTTTTTATAAAATTATAATAATTTTATAAAAACGCACTAATTTGTATAATTCACACACACATACATTCAATGCAAATTAAAAAAAAAAAACAAAAAACGAGGTGTTAGGTCTCCTGCCTTTAGCTACGCTCTTCTTTCCTATGTGGTATTGTGTATGAGTTAACTTCATAATCTAGTAGAAGATAAATATCTATCAAGATCATTTCTTAATGGATTCTTTTAATACCTCAATTACTTGTAAGTGGAGAGTAAAAGTGCGGGGAATTTGAATTTTTTGTTTACGAGAGTCTCATTCGAATATTAGGATATAAAAGGAACTTTGTCTTTTATGGTTTTTCGTTTCAAATTTTTCAAAAAATAAATATTAAAAATATACTTTTAAAAAACACCATTGAATTTTTATTTACAAGACTCGCATTGGAATATTATAATATTAAAGGAATTTGCTATTTTGTGGTTTTTACTTTTTTATTTTTCAAATTTTTAAAAAAATACTATGAAATATTTTTTCAAAATACTATTTTTCTAATTTTTGTATTTGTTAAAAAAGATTCTATAAATTATAAATTAAAATAATAAATTTTAACTTTAAAATCTTATTTTTTTATTTTTAAAAATAAAAAACAAAATGTGATGCTAAACAGAAGCCAAGCTATCAGCATCTATTTTAATTGATTTATGGAGTATCAATAAACTTTGTTAGTGCAAATTATTTTGTGCAGGCAAAATTCAGGTCTCGATCCGTGGCGGGTATGGTTCTCTTCTTCTCTTTGACAACTCCAATCGGAATCGCAATTGGCATTGGGATGTCCCACGGTTACGATGACAATAGCCCAACAGCTCTCATAGTGGGAGGAATGTTCAATTCTGCTTCTGCTGGAATATTAATCTACATGGCACTTGTTGACCTACTTGCAGAAGATTTCATGAACCCCAAAATGCAAGGCAATTTTAGGTTGCAGCTTGGTGCTAACCTTTCGCTTCTTTTGGGCATGTGCTGTATGTCCGTGTTAGCGAAATGGGCTTAACAATAATTCGAATAAAATGCCTTTTCAAGAATTTTCCTTTTTCTTTTATTTGATAGTTACTAAGCAAGCTGTAACCTTCACATTTTTAATCCTAGAGTAGCACAACATGTTTAGATCGAGAGTTTATAATGAAATGAAATGAAAGAGATTAGTTTATAAAATAATTTTATATTTTGATAGAATGGATTGAAATGAAATGAAGTGGTTAGAAAGGTTTTGGTAAACTTTTTCAAAATCAGCCAAATCAACATATTGTAACATCCCAAATTGAGGTGTTTCCATGGGTTTGAAAATGAAAAGACAATTTTGCCCTCGTTTTGAGGTTTTTGGTCAAAATGTGTTTTTTTCTTTTTTTGACTTTTTTTCATTTTTATTTTTATTTAATGATAATAATAATCAAAATGATATTAATATAATAATCGAAATTGCTATAATTAAAATCTATGGCCAAAATATTTAATTTTCATAAAATTAAATTTTTATCCATAATTAAATTAATTTTCATAAAATATATAAATTAACATGTTTATATTAATTTTCTTAAATATAAATATAATATTTTCACTTAAATAAATTAACATTAAATTTATTTAAATTAAATAACAAATCATTCATAATTAATTATTTTCATGGTATGAAATATTTCTCATTAATGATTTGATTTCTCAAAATTAATAAAATTATTTTCATATAAAAATTTAATTTTTTATAATTAAATACATTAGATTAAATCAAGTCACGTAATGTTCTTAATTAAATTAAATTAATCATTAACTTAAGGGTATTTTTGTCAATTTTAAGTTAACATTTCATTCTATTCCATTGCAAACAAACAAAATTAATCTCAAATCATTCCTTTTCATTCCTACCATCCCAAACATAAATATAATTTAACACTTTATTTTCAAACTAAACTCAGCCATTGCATTTCATTAATAACCCTTCCAACTCTTTATAAACCATCAATCCAAACAAATCCTTAGCCTGCGATTGGGAGAGAGTAAAATAAGGGGGAGAGAAAAATAGGAGATAAAAGATATTTTACCTTGATTGGGAAGGGGAGGAAAATAGGAAGGGGAAGGAAAATAACCCAAAATTTTTCCCTTACATTTTCTCTCCAAAATGGAGAGAAAATATGGAAGAAAGAGGAGATTTTATAGAAATTATCATCCTACCCATGGACAGTGTAAAAAATTACAGAATATGAGCAAAAACCAAACCAAACTAAAAAACTGACTGAACAGAGCTAGTTCGGTTCGGTTCGGTTTGATCCCTTAATAAAATTGGTTTATTCAGTTTGACTTTTTAAAAAATTCCGTTTTAGGTTTTTGGTTCAGTTTTTTATATAGAAAATAGAAACAAATTGAATTAACTGAAGTAATTAATAAATCAAACCCATTTGAATCGAACCAAATTTAAAATACATGTAATTTAATTGAAACAACCCGAACCAAACTGAACTTTTTATAAGATCGATTCAATTCGATTTATAAACACATAAATTTCAGTTTAATCCGATCGTTTAATTCAGTTTTTTAAAAAAATTTCGGTTCGGTTCGATTTTAAGAATCAAAATTTGGTTTATTAAAATTTGGCAAAAAATCGAACCGAACCTACCTAACCAAAGTTGCTTAATTTGTTCTCATTTTCACTCTACAATTCCCGGGTAATATTTCAAAATTTTAAAAATATATTTAAAAATATTTTTGTTACATTTTAATAGTTAAAAAATATAAATCAATCTATAAATATATTTTTTTAACATTTCAAATATAAAAATAATTTTAGAATTTGTTCGTATTAACATTATATTTATCATTATATAAATTTTAATTTCATCTAAAATCAATTAAATAATAATAATTATTTTTTATCATTATACAATATATTCAAATGTTTTATTTAATAAAGGGTAAAATTTGAAATATATTACATATTATTTTTCTTTCCTTCCATAGTTAGTTATCCAATCAAGGGAAAATAAAAATTATTTTTCTTTCCCTCCTTTTTATCCAAGTATAAGGGAGAAAAATAAGGAGGAAAAATAAAATTTATTTTCCTTTCTTATTTTCTTTCCTCCCTATGGAATTTTGCCAATCACATGCTTAGGAATTTTTGGTGGCTATCAAGAGATTCCAGCTCATAGAAATATTTTTATGATTTTGTTTTACTTTTCCTTTTTATTTTTACAAAATTTGACATTTTAATTCAACACTGTAATATGTTAATGGTCTCTATCAAAAGTCCGCTTCTATAATTATAATTTAAAATGAAACAATTGTGAGATGAAAGTGATTTTCATATCTCAATGAAAAAATTATAAAAAATTAATCTAGTAAAGTAATTTATGTGTTATTTAAATTTTTATAAGTTTGGTTTCACTGAATAAAATTAAAATTTTCACATATAAAAATCAAACCTCAATTAAAATAATGTGATTTTACGCTTTAAGTTAGCATACAAGGAGAATCAACTCTCACTAATACTCGAGCTTTTTTTGAGATAAAACAGAGCCTTTATTAAGAAGCCACAATAGCATGATGATAGTCTTTTTGTGCCAATAGCAGCACATCTATTGGAACACCAGAAACCCGAACAAAAGACTCACCAGCCACCTTGCAAAAAAAGAGCTAGACATGAGCTACTTGGTTCAAACTACGAGGTGCTAAAGAATAAGAAAGCGACTGAAGGGAATAGCCTAAAGCCAAAACATCATCCGCCATAACTTCAAAATATGGATCCTGAGGAGAGTGGCTATTGAGGTAATTAACAGCAATTTGGTTCACTCTCGATAACCACAAGTTCGAAACCCGTCTGCAAAACTAATTCCATAGCCACCTTAATGGCAAATACTTCGGCTTGCAGCACGCTATACCTGGATTGGACTCGCCTTGCTCCAGCCCTAACTACCTCACCACTACTATTCCTCACAACAAAACCGACACCAATTTCAGAAGCATCGAAAACTGCTGCATCCACATTCACTTTTTAGTGATCTACTTGGGGAGGGAGCCAAGTGGACAACAAGCAATTATGATGGGAGCTCGCGCCTATTCCTTGAGCCCGTTTATACTGGTTTAACATGTTAGGAGCAGCCTCCAACAATCTCACCAGCTGAATGTCACTTTTCTCGAAAACCCACTGGTTTCTATCAAATCATGCACTCCATGCGATGACCGCTGCCACTCTGGCGCATCGACACTATCTTTCTCCAGCATTTTCATAAAAAGGTCATCGAAAACACGAGGACAAACAGTGTTGGTTTGAAGGCATAAATTATTTCCATACCAAAGGGAAAAGATCTTTTGACAGTATAAAAGAGCATGGTTAATAGATTCCTTCTCCAAACCACATCTAAGACAGTTATCATCCACATTCCACATCTAAGACCGTTATCATCCACATTAACCCATCTATCCACAAGGTTTGTGTTGACCGACAATCATCCATGGATCGCTTTCCATAGAAATATTTTGACGTTTGGGGGAATATTTAAATGCCAGATTCTGCACCATGGTATTATGATGTTGGGGCGGAACAACAATAAAATATAAAATACTGCATGATAAATAATTATAAAAGAAAAATAACATTTAATTTAATGTGATTCATCCTTTGATTTGAGCTACGTCTATATAATAAATTTCAAATAATTTTCTTTTACTAATAAAATTAATGTGTATAGAGAGAATCATCTGTAGATAAACACTAAAGGAATACAAATGCAAACTTGACAAAATAGTGATACTTGTAGTGTTTCTCGAACCACAAAATATTATCTTCATTGTTTTATCAATCACCCTTTGAAAAAACTTTTTCCAAATAAATAACAAAACTCTCTTACCTCACACACTTATCAAAGCAAAATGCTTTGACTCATCCTCTCTTTGCTCTCACCTTTTATATTGATCTCACTATTTGGATCATTGCCTATTTATAGACAACAACTTGGCCACATCAGCCAAGCAAATTTGAGAGGCAACATCATGTTGTCGCCTCTCAAATCATGGCTAAGCTTTGTTCTTTTTTTTTAAAAAAAAAAAAAAATTGCACCATTTGAGCCCTCATGTAGGAGGGACCCATAACAATTCTCCCCCTCTCAACTACATAAAGGCATCACTACTTTAGCAGCTAATTGACAAAATTTAAACTTATCTCTTGGTAGAATATTTTTTAAGATGTTTGATCCATTTTCCTCTGTATGAATCTTTTCAAACTGTAATAGTTTCTTCTCCAATACATCTCTTATCCAGTGATATATGACATCAATATGCTTTGATCTTGAATGAAAGGAGGAATTCTAGTAGCACTTTGACTATCACAAAATAACTCATATCTGTCCTGTTGACAACCAAGTTCATTTAACAACTTTTTCATCCATAGCAACTTTTTACAGGCTTCAGTTGCTGTAATAAACTCTATTTTAGTGGTAGTCAAGGCAATGCATTTTTGTAGCTTTGACTGCCATGACACAACTCCCCTTGTAAAGATAATCAGGTAACCTAAAGTAGACTTTCTCAAGTCCACATCACCAGCCATATTTACATTTGTGTAATCGATCAACATAGGTTTGGTTTCTCCAAAACATAAGCACATTTTAGAAGTACCTAAAAGATACGTAAAAATCCACTTTATTGCAATCCAATATTCCTTTCCAAGATTTGAAAGAAACCTATTCACTATTTCAACTGTGTGAGCAATATATGGTCGTGTACACACCATGGAATACTTTAAACTACCAATTGCTAAAGCATATGGAACTTTATCCATCTCTTCCTTCTCTCTGTCCGCGAAAGGGCATTGCGAAGAACTTAGCCTAAAGTGGTTAACAAGAGAACAACTGACCACTTTAGCCTTTTTCATGTCGAACCTCTGAAGTACTTTCTCAATGTACTTCTCTTAAGACAACCACAACTTCTCATTGCTTTTATCCCTAATAATCTTCATGCCAAATTTTGTTTTGCTAGTCCTAAGTCTTTCACGACAAAAGACTTACTCAACTACTTTTTCAAGCTATTGATTTTGGAAACATTCAGACCAACTATCAACGTGTCATCCATATAAAGTAATAACACAATAAAGTCATCATTAGAGAATTTTTTAATGAAAACAAAATGGTCTGAAGTAGTCTTCTTATAGCCTTGCTCCCCTATAATAGACTCAAACTTCTTATACCATTGTCTCGGTGCCTGTTTTAAGCCTTATAAACTCTTATTTAATTTACAAACATAGTCCTCTTTTCCTTTTACTTTGAAACCCTTTGGTTGCTCAATGTATATCTTTTCTTCTAAATCACCACAAAGGAAGGTAGTCTTGATATCGATTTGCCCAATCTTCATATCAAAACTTGCTGCTAGACCTAGCACGATATAGATAAATGTCATTTTTATGATTGAAGGAAGGAAGTTGACACCTTTTCTTTGGTTAAACTCTTTAACAACTAGCTTAGCTTTGAATCGTGGTTGGAGATTGTGTTCTTCATGCTTGATCCTGAACACCCACTTATTCTTTAAAGCTCTCTTGCCTTCAAGCAACTTTACCAACTCAAAAGTCTTATTCTTATGCAAGGACTTCATCTCATCTTGCATGGCTTTAATCCATTTCTCCTTGGATTTGTCATTCATGGCTTCTTCAAAACTCTTAGGTTCTCCCCCATCAGTGAGTAGCACATACTCATTGACTGGATACCTTGTAAAAGGTTGTCTTGTTCTATCAGATCTCCTTAATGGTAATGTATAAGCCTCATTTGTTGGTGGTTAATCATGAATACCATCGTCATCTTCAAACGAAATCTCTATGGGAGCATCTGCATTGTCTGCTTCAAGCTGATCATCATCATCTTCATCTCCAACTTCCCTTGGCATCATTATTGGAGGAACTAACTTGAAGTTTGTTGAATTATCATCAGGGCTGAGGATGTTCTTCTAAACTCTAGTAATATCCTCAATTGTATTATCTTCCATAAACACAACATCACAACTTCTGACAAGTTTCTTCTTGACTGGATCATAAAATTTGTAGCCAAATTAATCTTGACCATAACCAATAAACACACACTTTAGTGTCTTGACATCAAGTTTAGACATTTCATCTTTAGGAATATGTATGAAAGCTTTACAGCCAAAACCTAGCAAATGATCATAGGAAACATCTTTTCTTGACCATATCATTTTTAGAGTATCAGACTATAAAGGGACACATGGTGAAAGGTTCAACACATACATTGCTGTAAGTAATGCTTCACCCAAAATGTTTTAGGCAAATTTGAATGTGAGAGTAGAGCTCTGACTCTCTCCATCAAAGTTCCATTCATCCTCTCACCTAAACCATTTAACTATGGCGTCTTTAGAGGTGTTGTTTGATGTCGAATACCATGCTCTTGTAGTAAACATCAAATGGTCTAGAATATTCTCCACCATTGTCTATTCGGATGCACTTCAGCTTCTTGCTTGTTTGCTTTTCCACCAGGGCATGAAATTCCTTTAAGACATTTAACACCTAATCTTTGGACTTCAAGGTGTATGTCCATGTCTTCTAAGAATGTTCATCAATGAAAGTCATACAATATTGAGAACTACCGAGTGACTTTGGCATTGACCCACATAAATTTGAATGGATTAAATCCAACACATTTTTCATTTTGGAAGGGAAACTCTTGAAAGCAACTCTACTTTGCTTTATTGTAAGATAATCGACACATTTCTTTAATTGCACTTGACTTGTTTTATTGGCCAACACAGTCATCCCTTTCTCACCCATATGACCGAGTCTTTTATGCCACAACTCAGCTATGCTGTCTTTCTCCACTACATTCAACATGTCTTTAGAGAGATTTGCATGCATAAAATATAAAGTAGAGTACTTTTTACCTATAACAACCACCAAACATCCTTTGATGAGTTTCCATTGATCATTTTTTAAGGTGTTGCATAAACTTTTATCATCCAGTTTACCTACAAAGATCAAGTTTAAGCGAATATCTGAAATAAGCCTGACATCCTTCAGGATTAATCTCGTGTACTTTTTCATTTCCAAACACACATCTCCTATTCTAGTAACTTTTGCTTGATCTTCATTATCTATCCTCACAAAACCAAAATTTATTAGAGTGTAGGACAAGAAGAATTCTCTTCAAGATGTAGCATGAACAGAAGCACCACTATCAATCACCTAGCTGGTCTCATGATTCATAAGAATGATGATATCATCATTATAAAAGGTGTTGAATTCACCAAGGATATTTGCTTCATCATCATCATGGTTGTCATCTTTCTTCACATTTTTGCCCTTATTCCTCTATTGTTCCTTTATAAATTTTCAATAGAACTTCTAGATGTGGCCTTTCTTTTTACAATGATGGCATTCAACATTGGCATACTTGTTTGACTTTCTTATACTCTTGTCATTTTGCCTTGAACATCGGGTCTCTCTCATTCCTCTAAAATTTACAATAAGGATATTTGATTGAGTTTAAGAGGCACCTTTTGATTTGCGTCTCATCTCCTCATTCAGAATACCACTTTGACAAATTCCATATTCATTAAACCGTTTGGTGTAAAGTTTGTAAGTGAAATCTTTAAAGTCTCCTATGACTTGGATAGAGAAGTAAGTACCATGAGAGCAAGAATTTCATGGTCAAACTTTATACCCATTCCCGATAATTGATTCGCGATCCCTAACATTTCATTCAAGTGATCAACGATAGACACACCTTTCTAATATTTTATCTACATCAACTTGGTTAGATAAAATAGCTTATTATTGTCAATTTTGAAGCATATAACTCATTGAACTTATTCCATAATGTTCGTGCATGAGTCTCATTACAAATGTGATTATACACATTATCTTTAACAAAATGCCGAATGAAGCTACAAACTTGCTCGTGTTCAAAAGCCCATTCCTCGTCCATATTGTCATATGGTTTTGTTGTGGCAAAAATTGATACATATAGTTTCGTCACAAATAGGAGATCCTTCATCTTGTTTCTCCATATGTGGTAATTTGTGCCATTTAAATTGATTATCTCACTAATTTTAGCCTCTATTATTATAGTATTTTACAGCACCACAAGTACATAAACCATACTCTGATACCACTTGTTTGACACAATGATAATAAAATATAAAATACTGCACAACAAATAATGATCAAATAAAAATGCCACTATTAATTTAACATGGTTCACCCTTTTGATTTGGGCTACATCCACGGGATAAATTCTAAATAATTTTCTTCCACTAATAAAATTAACGGGTACAAAGAGAGTCGTTTCTAGATAAATAATAGAGGAATACAAAATGCAAATTTGACAAAATAATGGCACTCGTGATGTTTCTCGAGCCCTAAAATATTATACTCACTATTTTACCACTCACCCCTTAAAAAAACTTTTCCCAAATAAATAATAAAACTATCTCTTACCTCACACACTTATCAAAGCAAAATGCTTTGGCTCACCCTCACTTTGCTCTCACCCTTTATGTTCATCTCACCATTTAGATCATTACCTATTTATAGACAATAGCTTGGCTAAGTTGGCCAAGCAAATTTGAGAGGCAACATTATATCATTGCCTTTTAATTTGCTTAGCCATGAAGCATTGCTTCATGGCTAAACTTTGTTTCTTTTTCTTTTTTTTTTTTTTAATTTGCACCATGTAGGCTCTCATGTAGGAGGGACCTATAACAATTAGAACCACTCAAAACTCCACTCATCTCACTAGTTTGCATCTCTAGGTTGCAGGCCTTATAGTATGCAAATTTAACAAGTAAATTCCATTATTAGTCTCATTCCACATCAACTTATCACCGGGCCAATGAAAGCTTAAACAAATACTAATAATTTAGTCCATTTCGAAAGGAAGGAATATTTTTTCTATTAGGTCCATCCTCTAACTTTGTCTATTCTCATCCTGGAGTTAACATAACTTAGCATTTATACTCAGAATCGAGATTTTGACCAAGGTTTGCCATCATATTGTTTTAGGAGCCATTTATCACCCCAAATTCTAATACTCCTTCCATTGCCCACCCTCTAAATGCAACCTTAGTGGAATAAGATAATTACTTTGAACAAACTTTTCCAAGTATAGCTCACATTCCTTCTTAAATCGACATAAAAAATAGAATAGTACTGGAAGTACCTAACCTTCAACATATGGCAAATTAGAGAGGTGTTATCATATAAGAGCCTCGACACTTATTTGGTCAACATTATTAAGTTAAACAATGACATCTTTTGAAAACCAAGCCCACTTTTCTCCTTTGACGAACACATTTTCAACTAGCTAACCCAATGTATCTTGTGTTCTTCTTAGTGCTAACCCTATCAAAATTCGTGCACATATTTGTTCGATCTCCTGGCAAAGAGACTAAGGTAACCAAAAACATAACATCATATAAGTAGGGATTTCTTATATCACCGCCTTCAACAAAATCTTCTTTCCAGCCTTGGATAACAACTTCTCGTTCCAACTTTTGAGTTTAGTCTAAATTTTATCTCTAATTAATTGAAAATATCCATTTTAGATCGATCTACAACAATTGAAAAACTTAGATATTTAAACTGCTCCTGAATTGGCTTTGCACCAATTCGGGCACGGATCATGTTAAAAGTCTCATTAGGCACATTTAAACTAATAGAGAGATCAAATTTTATCAAGTTAATTTTTTGACCAGAAGCTTGCTCGTCAACCAATAGAGAGATCAAATTTTATCAAGTTAATTTTTTGACTAGAAGCTTGCTTGTACTATTGGAGGATGGAGGATATAACCACACACTACTAAACAAAAAAGGCTTACTAAAAATAATGTTGTTATCTATAAAAACTAAATGATGAGGCATTGCAAGCTACTTGAATGCCATGAATTTCACCAGACTCTTTTGTCGCTCTGATTACAAAAGACAAAACTTCTACACAAATTAAGAACAAATAAGGTGATAAATGATCTCCTTATCAAAGACCCCCAAAAAGGTTGAAAAACCTCAGATGGGTAATGAGTAAAGAATATGACACAGAAGAAAACATCTCATTATAGGATCAATCCAATAGCTAGGAAAACCCATAGAGGCCATAATAGATTCAAGAAAAGACCACTCCACCTTATCATAAGCCTTACTTATGTCTAGTTTAAGTGCTAAGGCTCCCCTTTTACCCTTAGTTTTTCTTTCTATGTAATGAAAAATTTCAAAATCTATAAGGGTATTATCAATGATGAGTTTACCAGGCATAAATGCATACTAAGAAACATGAATTAAAGAAGAGAGAATGGATTTCAATCTATTAGTAATTATTTTGGTGATCAATTTAAATATGACATTACAAAGGCTAATAGGTTGGAATTAGAAAGGTAAGAACTTTAACTTTGGGAACCAAGGTTATGAAAGAGTGATTAAGGGTTTCAGGCCTAGTTCTATTGTTAAGAACATTATGAGCAGTAAAAAGCACATCATTTCTAACAATGTGCAAGAAAGATTCATAGAAAATAATGGGCATACCATTAGACCTTAGCACTTTCATAGGATGCATTTGTCAAAGGGCTTTGAGAACATCCTCCTCTGTAAAGTGCCTCATCAAAGTATCTTTCATCTTTTCAGTTAATTTGTTCCTCATATGATCAACAACCTATTTGAAATTTTAAGGGTGTGACATCTAGAAAAGATTTTGAAATATTTAACCATCTTCACAATCATCTCTCCATCCCCCATTGCCCAAGAACCATCCTATTTCATTATCTTTTCTATTCTATTCCTAGTTCATCTGTAAGAGGCTTTGGCATGGAAGAACCTCGTATTCTTATCCCCTTCCTAATCCACGCAACTCAAGAATGTTAGAGCAAGAGTAATTCCTCATTTCTAATAAATCCTCAAACTCTTTTTCAATTTGAATAGTCTCAGCCTTTATATCAGTAGTTGACATCATAATTTGGGGTTCACCTAACCTCTCCACATTTTGTTTTTAGCTGAAACATGACATTCCTAAAAGTTTCCTTTCCTTATTTATCCAACAAATTCCCACAAAACCATAATCTTATCCTTAATCTTAGCATCAGGCTTTAGACGGGACCACCCCTCTATCACCTCTAGTTCACACTGGTTATGAGTGAACCACATCTATTCAAACTAAAAAGGATGTTTTTTCTTACCCTTGCTAGGAGTACAACTGCCGAAATTCAACATGATAGGGCAATGATCCAATTTATGATGCACTGTGAGTGCCCTAGATTTTTTTGCTTGAATAAGCGGAATCTTGCATTGACTCCATCTTTTTACTCACCAATGGGGGATCGAGAGGACAAGGGTTTCACATTAGTAAGAACCCAAAAAAGTAGTATGTGATTGGATCAACAAAGATTCATTTAGGCCTTAAGTAAATTTAAAGCCTTTTATCCAAATGGTGGTCAATAAGGGATTAAGGTGGGATAACACAATGGTATTATCCTTATAGGGTATAGATTTGCACTCGACTTTGGTTAGGATAAGAATTTGGGCAAAGCAAAATTTGAACCTAACTAAGTCATTTAAAAGGCCCAATTTACCCTATCAGAGATTGGGTTCGAAAATTGTGTACGGCTTGGGAAAAAGTTAGGCATCCCTAAATTGCTCGGATATTGAGATCTAACCTTTAGGCATCTTTGGCTCACTTTTACTACTTTAACCATGTTCTTAATTAGTTTGGTTAACACCTCTAAGCAAGTTTCTAAGCAATTCAATCAATTAAGCTAAAACATCCTCACAATCGATATTAAAAGGAAATGAAGGTCTTGTTTCACAGTGAAGGGAGGTCATGCATATCTATCATTCACATAAAAAATCTCAAGGGGATGGAGACAATGCAATGTGGCAAAGGGAGGTCATGCACAACCATCATTCGTATAAAGCATGATTAATCCAATTAATGATTATTAAGACCATTGTTTATGGTCAAGCTCAAATATGAACAACATTTAAAGAAACATATAAAATAATAGCCATCATGAGAACAATAACACCAAAATAAAAAAAATAAGATTCACATAAGCATCTTACCATGTTGCTAAGTTAAGGAACCTAAGTATGTTTCTAAGTCCTTAATCATAAAGATTTCAACATAACATGAATCACATTTCAACATGAATAATAATACATAAGGCAAAGCACATGAATCATGAAATATGGGAATCATAAACATGATATGGTGTACAAGTGCACTTTAAAGGATCTTGAAGGCCTAAGGTAAGAATCATAAAATATGGGATCTTAGGGTTATGGAACCCTTCTCCATATTATGCTCTAAAAGAGCCAAAACATCTTTAAACACACTATTAGCCATGAAGAGGGCTAAGATGTTCTCAAACTCGAAATGGATACTCACTAGGCCAACATACAAAAGACTTGATGTATGGGACATAACATGCTAGGAGAGCTCTTAAGGTCATAGGGATTCAAATTCCCTCACTCAATCATGACTAAAATCATAAAAAAATATAATACTCAAAATGAAAAAAAAAGGTAAAACACAGGTGCAATGAAAACATCAACGTTGTATTCTAAGAAAACAAATGGAAACCTTGATTCTAGCCTTTGGTTTTGGTGGATTAGAGGTTATAATCCATGAGGACTACCTCATATTTTTTGCCTTTGGACTCTTAAGGTGTCCAAAATAACCAAAAAAAAAAAAAGAAAGAATCCGAATAGAAGGAAAAAGTGTCGATATAACCTATTTTCAGGAGAACAAGTTTATATGCACCAATTTATGATCTGTATAGCCCAAATGGAAGTTTATGGATACCATAAGAGGTCTATATAAACTTCTTGATCTTGGTTTGTAAAAGACAAAGAAGAAAAAGAAAAGGAAAATAAGAGAGAAGGAAAGAGGGGATGGGATACTTCTTGATTCTTTTATTGCCCTTAGAGACATTTGATTATGTTTTGAACCTCTATAATATAATGGGAATGCTTAGGAATGTAAGGCAAAAGGCCTTATTCTACCTTGGTTCTTAGTGGTGATGAGTTAGGGTTAAGGTTTTTATATGCAATACAATGTAAAAGGCCTTATCTATTCTTGTCATTCAGTGTTGTAAGAGGACCCATACTTCTGCTCCTGGTTGGAGCCCATTAAGATAGGTGAGCTGAACCTTATGTCAAATAACATGGTCAAGTCCTGCATGACATCTTTAATTGGGTTGACGATGTCATAACAGAACACCCGATTAGCTTGCACCTTCGAAGCAGTTGACACCACCCATGTGAGTACGTTTCACTTGCTTTTTTGTATCATTTATTGTGGTTTGAGTATTCCTTGATGAAACATCTTAACCTCTTCTTATAGATCTCTTTTGTTTAAGCTAAGGCTATAGTAGACCTGATTGCTGCTCTTAAAAGAGTAACGATGAGATAAACTCGATCGATGTAGGTCAGTAACACTTAGCATTATATGAAAAACATGCATGCATGCTTATGATTGTGTGTATGTGATTAATGTCCTATCTATCTTAGCCCTTGTGCATTTTTATAGGAGATAGTACAACACCTAACCTGAGAACTTTGGTATAAAGAGTAATGCTTCATAGTGACTGAGGGCTTTAGATTGCGACGATGATATGAGTAATGGCTAAGGACTCTGACTCTACGATATGTAGCCTCAGAGGAGGAAGGAGGAGATGATGAGGAGACCATGTTTAGGAGTAGAGAAGATTGAGCTTGCCTAGTGCTTCTTAGATTTTAGGATTTTTTTTTTTAAATTGTTGGCACATTTATTAGATATTGTTGATGTTTTTTGGTAATATATATATAGGATTTTTTTAAATGTTTTAGGATTATACAAATATTTCAGTTTTATATATATATATGATCCTCAAGCTTAAATTATAAAGGAGACTCTACCTAATTTTTTTAAGGAAAATTGGTTTGTACAGATAACTCAAATGGGCTATAAAACCATGTACTACTATTCATGAAGCATCCTCTCCTCTTTTTATAAATACCCATCTGCAATTTTCTTCTTCAACACTATTATTTTAACTCTCCTAATTATGGCTAAAGTATTTTTAATGTCCTTTCCATCCTAAGTTTAGTTTGATCTACCTTGAGCGCATCTTAAGGCTCTTTGTTACCTCTTATTTGTCTGGTTAGACATAGATTTCTTGCAAGTAGCTTATAACTTGTAGGATTTGATTATCTACTATTTTCATTTTAGAAATATCGAGATTTTTCCCTACTAGAAGAATTCAGTGCCATTCTTAGTTGTCGAGTCAAGGGTTCTAACAGCATTGCTTTGCCATAGTTAGGCTATTCGCATATCTAAAAGATGATGGGTTGAACCTCAAGGTTCTAAGTCTTGTTTTGATGATTACAAACATGTCAAAGAGCTAACTTTTGTCCAAGTTATTTATGTTAAATCTTGCAAAAACAACAACTCTTTGAACTATGATGATTTTCAGAAAAAATCATGACTAATAACTTTAAGTGTTAAATAGTGAAGATAAAAGCAAACTCAGCTTAACAGACCAATGGGTGTTGTCTACCTCCAACAGACATTATGGATCTAGCAACAGACAATGAAATATTGCAACAGGCATTAAAGAAACACTATAGCTTGAGTAAAGCTCTTCTCACCTCTCAATAAAATGTTGCCTATACTTTTAACAGGCGTTGGACCACTACTCAGTTATAACTATGAACATTAGACCTTGCAACGAATGTTATGATTTCATAATGATTATTATTCTGGACCCATAACAAACATTGTACTTTTCACAATAGGTGTTGGACAAAATGCCTTAGATTGAGCAAAACTCTCTAGAACTTGAAATGGGTGTTGGCTCTTTACAACATGTGTTGAGCATATCCTACAAGCATTGGAAATTCACCAACAAGCATTAGAAAAATGCTATAGTTTAAGCTATAATCTCTAGACCCCTCAATGAGGGACATTCATATCTCAACAAACGTTGAAGGGGTTGGCAATAAGCATTGTGAATCCTACAATAGTTGTTGAAGCATTTTTATAGATCTTGTAAAATAGAGTATCAAGTTCATACTTTCTGGGAATCGATAATAGGCATTGATCTTCCTCCAACGGGCATTGAAGTTTAAAAATAATGATTATTGGTTATGTCTAACAATCATTAAAGAAAAAGTGAAATAAACAAATGTAAAAGTTAAAGAAAAAGCCTTGAGCCAACTACTCTCTAATAGCTAGTCCTAACAAGCATTTCGATAGAGTCAACAACTGTTGATGGTGTATTTTGTTTGACAATCAACCGTTTGCATGAAATCAATGATGGTTGATGCCTTAGCAATGGGTGTTGATAGGGTATAACTATAAGGTAAAGTGATAGCTTTCTTTCTAATGGCTAATTCTTTGTTCATGCTATAAAAGGATCCACTCTCAATAGAAACAAGTAAAGAACTATTACATTAAGTATTAATTGTGAAAGCTATTCTCATCAAGCATACCTTATGAGAGTACTTAAAGTGTCTTTATTGCTTCAGTGAAAAAGTTTTTCCTCCTTTCTTAAATTGATGTATTTAGTTTGAGGAAACCTTACATTGGGAAACCTTAAAAACTATATCTTATGAAAGGTTTAAAGCAGTATCTATAAACTATTTTAGGTTAAGATTTGTGAATTGCTTGTAAGAGGTTGATAGAACTTGAGAATCTATCACTTGTGAAGGCTTAGTAGTGCCTAAAAACTTACCTTTGTAAAGGTTATTAATAACACCTTAAGCTACTAAGATAGTAAAGGTGCTAGTGGAGATATTAAAGGAGAGGACGTAGGCTAGTTGTGTCAAACCTTTACAAATCTTGTGTCTTGATTTTTCATCTATTTTTTCATATAGTTTTAATTTGTATTACTTGTCATTGCCTTATTCAACCTCCCCTTTCTAGGGCACCAAAGGACAACAATAGGTATTAAAGCAAGTCTCTTGATCAAAGCTTAAGTGCTCAGAGCAAAGATCATGGCAAGTCATGAAGAATCACAATCCATCCACAAGCCTCACTTCTTTAATGGAGATGACTATGGTTAGAAGAATTGTTTAAAGATCTTCCTTAACAATGAAACCATTGACTTATGGGACATTGTTGCGGAAGGAAGAGAGGTTCCAACAAAGTAAGTGGGAGATGTTCTTATACCAAAGCTAAAAAGTGAGTGGATTGCTAAA
Organism: Omphalea diandra; assembly: GCA_949677035.1. Taxonomy (NCBI): domain Eukaryota; kingdom Viridiplantae; phylum Streptophyta; class Magnoliopsida; order Malpighiales; family Euphorbiaceae; genus Omphalea; species Omphalea diandra. The sequence continues at coordinate 21,619 of CATIWR010300612.1, forward strand.
GAAAAAAAAGGCAAACCTAAAGAATAATAGAGCAATGCATGTTCTTTTATATGTAATCCACAAGTCTCTATATACTAAGTTACAAATGTGTACATTAGTTGTAACGACTATTTACATGTACAAATTATGACATTCATGTCCAAAAATACATTTGCATATAAGTTGATTCATTATACATACACAATCCAACATGTATTTAATGCTCATGTATGTTAACTAATGTTCATGGCTATTGACCATAAACTAGTTCCTATCTAGATATATGTACATGACATAAGGAGAGAAAGAGAAAGAGAGAGAGAGAAAAAGAGAGTTGAAATTCAGCCGACAACTTATAGTCCATGTGTCTCTATGTAAAACTCTATGCACCAAAGTATCTAAACCCTATGCTTCAGTATATGAAAAACATAATTGTGATTTGGTGAGTTTTGACTCAATGAATAAAAATAATAATTAGATTTTTATGGCATAACCAATAATCAAATATCATTAGGATACATTACAAGTATAAGAATTCACTATGCAAGTGCAAATGCAATAGATTGATTTTTGTTGTGACCTTGCAAGGTAAACACTACTCTCAGGAATTCATGTGATTCAAATGATATTTGATTTTACTGGCTAGCATATAAGAAGTGAACCATTTGATCAATAACATATGCCAATAGGACATATTGGTCCCTTTTCCAAGTGATTTGTAAGTGTTTGACAAGCCGATCACAATATCCTTTTAGTTCCATATGCAAAGGTTCATTCACAAATGGTGTACCAAGTAATCATTAAGATCATATAAATATCACTTGACTTGTATTCACATGTAAAATTTCACAATTCAATCACATATACATGTAATAAAGCATAACCATATCGTAAAGTCATCACACATACACATTAGAATCTAAGTATGGCTTTTACTCACCTTTTGATGTGACGAACCTTTATGGTAGATTTGGTTCTCTCTCTTGGGCTTTCTCAAAGTGTTAAGATCCTAACATTTGATACATACATGGTTACAAGTATGTCAAAATGATTATGAATGGTTGGTATGAAATTATAGCATGTTCCATGCAAGTGAACCTAGTATTTGTGCATATTTTGCTTATATGGTAATCAGACCTTACTACACTCTCACAACAATAACTATAGATATACTTATCCAAATGACTTGATTCTTTTTTTTCAAATAATCTAGATACAAAACGAGACAAAATAGTCAAATTTAAGATCAATATAGGATATATAGAAAATGTGGTCAATTTTTGAATTTTTCCCTGTTTCAATGTCATCTTTGTCTAAGTAGGTCTTACAATCTTAGGGACATCTCAGATTGTACAAATCCAATTGCAAAAAGGATTTACCAAAAGTTACAAAACACATAAAGGAACATTTTTTTTATGTTTTACCCATTGTCTAATTTAGTCTATAAAGTCATTGAAACAAATGAACAATCTAAGGGTTAGCAGGTTTTCAACATGTTGAAAATCATTCATGATGAAGGGAAATATCTTATCAACCATGATAAATTTAGCAAAAATATTTTACGGTAATGTAGATAAGATATAAATATACAACTTTGAAGTTTAACAAATTACCAAATTCTAATTCTATGGCCATCAAAATCTTGAAAAATATAATTAGAAGACTGATGAGGTTTCATTAGGTTCAAGGTCAGTCATAATTAATGAGCCATATTTATTTCCACATAAAAAATCAAGTAAAAATGCTTTACAAGTATTTAGAGGGGATATATCCTTACAAATTTCATGTCAGCACATAAAGTCATCAAATATATGAAAATAAAAAGACTGAGGAGATTTTTGTTTGTTGTGAACCACCCCTAATGAAGGAGCTATATCTCCTCACACACATCAAATTAAGCAAAAATGTTTTACATGAATTTAGATGGGGCATAAATCTCCAACTTTCATATTTTATACTTTCCTTAATTCCTCTTTTAGAGTTATGAAATCTTGGGTGGAACAAGCTGTTTTAACAATAAAACTAACACAACGAGCTCTGTTTCTTTTGAGCTTCAACTTCCATACATGAGCTCTATCTCAAATTACTCCATAATTCTTTGTAACCATGCATGATTAACATGTCATGAGGGATTAATTTCATATGGAAAAAAGATAAATTTACTTACCTATTTTCCCAGAATCAGAAAAGCTTAGGATTCCTTCCTAGGTAGCTCACTCTTCTCCCTCTCCTTCTTCTTCTTCTTCTTCTTCCTCCTTTATTTCTTTCTTCATTAGATCTCTCTTTCTTCTCCTGCCCCTTATGTTCATCCTCTATATTCTGTTCCTAAAAGATGAAAAATTCAACTTGTAAACCTATTTGAATAAGACAAAATCATGATGTCTCATTTCCATTGGGTGGAAGTTCACTTTTCCTCTTTTAGTCCTGTTGTCCCTAGGCACCAAGAAGGGGGGTTGAATTGGTGGATAAAAATTTTAAAACAGAGATAAAGAGAAAAAGATAGAATAATGAAGACACAAGGATTTTATAGTGGTTCAGGCAAAACTGACCCTACGTCCACTCCCCAATCACTCAATTAGGTATTTCACTATATCAATGGTGTTTTCAAGCTCACACCTAACTTATACAACTTGTGTTTTAATGGCTAACACACAACCTTACAATAAAGTGTTTTCTAAGCTAACACAAAACCTCACTCAAGTGTTTCAACAGGCTTACACTTAAACCTTTCTAGAAGTTTTTTTACAGGCTAACACAAAACCTTACAATCTGGTGTTTAATGCTCACACCTAACACTTGTAAAGAAGATAAAGAAAATGAGTAGCAAAGATTGAGAGCTTTTAACACTTGTAATAAATTCTTTAGCAATCATCTTCATGGTTGTTTGGTGGAGTATTTATAGCCAAACTTCACCAAAGAGACGTTGTAGATCATAACTCATCAAATCTTTGAGATATGCTTGACAGATTTTGCATTTAATACTTGTTAGGATAAAATCACGGTCGCTACTGCCTTTCGCAGTCGCGAAATCCAAATTCTTCAAAGGAAACCCCGTTTGTGTCTAACGACTAGTCCACATGGCAACTTCTTATTAGTTCACTAGGAAAATATAACCGTTGTCTTTTACCTACTTTCAGAAGTCGCGGTCGCGAGTTTTCTTGCATAGGCCGCGACAGAGGCCGCAAATCCATCTGCCAAAGTGGTTAACTTTCTTCCACAAGGATCGCGGTCGCTACCAGCAAGATGTCTCTGCTATTTTTGACTTCCAACAGTCTTCTGGGACAATTGTCAAGCTGTGGTTGTGAACTTGCTTCCCTCTTGAATTTCTTTGAAATTCGTGGTAGCGACTCAAACGAGACTTCCATCGCGAATTCATCTGTGTCAATCTGACTTCTTTCTTTCCAAGCATCGTGATCGAGAATGGCTCTACGATTTCGCCTACCTGATTTTCAGCATGTCTTAACATGAGTCGCTATCGCGAATCCTAGATTGCTGTCGCGATTTACATGTCACTTTGGAGTTCATCAACTTCTTCAATTCTTCTTGAGAGATTGATTCAATTTTGCAAGAACAACACTTATTTGAAATATTAGTGATGATCAATCTACTTTGTCAAGATCAATCAAAAGAGGTTCTAATCCTAGGATTGATTATCCTAGTTCAACAAGACCTAAGAATATTTGGGTA
>CATIWR010300621.1:0-52232 GCA_949677035.1 Omphalea diandra
AGTTTGAAAATTTAAGAGCATCGCGTGTATTCCTAATTTGTTTTTTTGCCTAAGGTAATAGTTGGAAATTGTAAAAAAAAAAAAAAATACTACAAAATGAAAAAAATTGAAATTGTTGGAACTTATTGTCGTTTTGATTTAAAATGGAGTGTGAGTGGGGAATACTCTTTAAATGTACTATACTTTTTTTTTTAGTATTTTCAGTGGTTAATCAAAGGATCTATTGTATTGGTAAAATTAAGGGTCACTGATCCACTTCAAATGAACGATAACAAATTGAGAGAGGGCCATTGATTCGATCAAATAAAAAATTAATTAATTGAGACTGATTTGATTTTAAAAACATTGTTTTAAACTTGAGTTTGGATCAAAGTAGAGAGATGTTTCATATATCTTACAAACATATATGGCGATAAAGAATCACTTTGACGGAGGTAAGAAGGGGAATTTAATTCCATTCCAAAGAAAGTTGGGGAATTTACATAAGAGGAATCAAATGAGCATTGTTTTGAATGAACACCCAGCATCATTTGCCACTCAACTTTAAAAGCCATAAAAACATATTTTACTTTTCGATTTACATGAAATGACGAATTCCTTACACTACAATAATAATTCTTTATGCTTTAAAAGTTTTAAATTATTATAATTAAATTACATGCATCCACACATTACTTGAGTCATATGATGCTTATTATGTTTGGTACTTTATAACTTTAAAGTTTAGAACTGAATCTTTGTTTTAAAATATACATTTGCATGTATATTAAATCGGTTCAATATTTAATAGATTTTAAAATTTAAAATTTAATTTAATTTAAAATTTATAAAATTACAGTTTTATTTGATTCAATAAAATTAATTATATTTTATTTTTTTGGACTGATTTTTTATATTCAAATCAAATATTTAAATTTATTTCTTAACTCATAATTTTCAATAATAATAATAATAATAAATTAATGTCTTAAGCTTAGTGATAATCCCTTCTCTGGAATACTAAATAATACTAATAATAATAAAGTCAAACTCCTATCATGCGAAACAAAAATAAAAACTCCCATCAAAGCTGGAGGGGAAAGCTAAAATTGAGTGGATAAAATAAGTAAAAATTGAGTGGCCATCTTATTCTTGTTCCTTGTAATATTTTTCAAGAAACCCAGGATCACACTTCCACCATGCCCGCTACACTCTCTAGTAGTAATACTCCCACCTTCACCACTGCTCATGGCCGGCATCACCCTTGCTCTTTCTACCTCCTCTCTTATTAAACCTACTTCTAAATTTACTTTCTTTCGAGCCACCAGAGCTCAAAAGACTTCAATTTTAGCTATGGCTGCAGCCCCAGGCTCCCCTTCTACTGCCGCCAAGGTGGTGGCCCCGGCCGTGATTGTCGGCGGCGGAAGGGTTGGAAGGGCCTTACAAGAATTGGGTAATGGCCAAGATTTGCTGGTGAAGAGGGGGGAGTCTGTTCCACTTGATTTTGAGGGTCCTATTTTGGTCTGCACAAGAAATGATGATCTTGAGGGTGTTATTGAAGCTACTCCTAGGTCCAGATGGAACGGTACAACCACCTGATCATTTCTTGAATACGATTTTCCAATTATGTTTGTTTGTTGGTTTATTATTGGGAGTTATTTAATCTGAAAGTCTTGGAATTTATTTTTTGTTTGCAAATTGCTCGAGTGGGTGTTGACAATCTAGCAGATTTGGTGTTTTTCCAGAATGGGATGATGGAGCCATGGCTTGAAAGTAAAGGCCTTGGGGATGCAGACCAAGTGCTGGCTTATTTTGCTGTTTCAAAACTTGGTGAACCTCCTATTGATGGAAAGACTGATACCAATCCTGAAGGTCTGACTGCAGCATATGGGAAATGGGCATCTGCTGTTGCTGCAAGATTACGTGCTGGAGGCCTATCTTGCAAGGTGAAACAGAGAATTCTTTTGTATTTATTATATAGAAATTGTTTCAGGGCATTGTTTTAGTTAAAATGTTCTGATTTTATGATTTTAACTAAGCATTTGAAATAAGCTTCAGGCCTGGACTGAATTTTAGTTGTATGGACCTTAGACTTTGGTTTTGGATCTTTAAAAACTTCACTTTTGATTGAAATATGTGATCCATTGATGCATGTTCATTGTCTCAAACCTTGACGTCAAAGCCTAGATATCCAGTCAATAATTATTTACATTTTTCTACAATATAATCAGGTCCTTGATAAGGAAGCTTTTCAGAAGCAAATGTTAGAGAAGCTGATATGGATTTCAGCATTCATGCTTGTTGGAGCTCGTCATCCAGGGGCAACTGTTGGTACTGTCGAGAAAGAATACCGGTCAGAGGTAATACTGTTTTCACAATGATGTATTTGGGAGAATCAGATTTGGCTTACTTCATGTCTTTAGCATACTGCTATGCTGAATTCAAATATAGGTGTTTAATATACGTTTTAAGTGCCTTCATTTGGATTGTTTTAAAATTCAATGATTAACTAATGTTTGTAGAATTCCTTGTACAATTGAGTGCTTCTTAATGGCATTTGGCCCATAAGCACTACTCCATGTTACTTCCTTTTAGACATTGGTCAAGTTGGGGTTGACCTGGTTTTTTCATCATCTAATTAATCAATTTACCAATTGGGTTTGTCAGTTCATGATAGGTGGCATTTCTGAGGTGAATTTTTCTTGCTCAATCTCATTGTTTTCATGTTTTCTATTTTCTAAATACCATAGATGTTTTAAGCAGCAGGAAAAAGAGAACTGATTGATACTGAGATTTTTGCTTTTAGGTGTCTAGCCTCATTGCAGAACTTGAATCTGCAGCAGCTGCAGAAAAAGGGATAGCATTTGGAGAAGCTATTGAGGAAAGATTATGTGCTTATTCAAGAGCTGTTGCTCACTTCCCAACAGCTGTTAAGGAGGTAAAGTTCTTTCACAGCTTAGTTTTTTAAGCACTAATGGATTCCTATGGATTGTACTTCTTCTATGATGCCGGTTAGTTTTGTAATATTTGAAGAGAGCTAGGATTGGATTTTACTTGCAGGCTCGAAAGGGTTAGACATTGGAGAAGGTTGCTTCCCATTGTATGGTCCAAAGGATTGGAGAAAGAATCTCATTTTAAATTTTTATTTTTCATGCAGTTCAAATGGAGGAATGGCTGGTTCTATTCTCTCTCTCAGAAAGCAATTGCTGAAGGAAAACCTGATCCTTGTCCACTACATACAGCCTGGCTTAAGGAGCTAAAAGTCGTCTAGGTTATCAACATTGTTCCCTCTCTTCTAATGCATTGAAATACTCACATGCTATTGCATTGGATGTGGTCGTCCTTGACATGCAATTTAGCTCTAATAAGTAGCTATTTTCAATATCTAATTCTCGGAGTACATGTACGAGCTTATTGATTACAGAAACTCCTTTTTCTTTTTTGGGAAAAGAACTGCTCTACTTTTGCTCAACATGGGACTGCAATGACGCACTCCCATTCAGGTCTAAGAATAACATGGGATATCTATTTGGCCCGACAATTTTAGCAACACTCAGAAATTATCCATCATATGGTATATGAAGAACTTATATTTGGTAGTTTTATGACTGAATTTTCAACCCTCCGATAATTAGGGTCAGGTAAAGTCGGAGATTTTAAAATCATTAAATTTGTTCTTTAAGTTTAGTTAGTCAGTATTGAATTGAAATATCTAATCTTTAGATTGAATTATTCTAATTTTTCCGATTGGGTAAAGCTGGTTCTTTCAGTTCTAATGAAATTGACCGAGTAGGCTAAATAAACAAATAATTTTGCTTTTTTTTTTTTTTTTGAAAATAATGTAACTGGTTTCCATTTTCAAACACACTAATTTATAACTGACACTTAAAACTTAACTTTCAAGCTAACAAATACAACTATAAATCTAAAAAGTTACATTAAGTCACAAATAGTCCACACATGAATAAAATTTCTCTCTAAATATATACAGTGTGCATGCGATTAGTCACAACTACATATATACATAATGTGTGTATGCGATTAGGTATTTATGGTACGATGTTGGATAATTTAGATCAATTTGATTCAGTTTAATTATTTAATTGATTACTACTTTAGTTTTGGGACAGGGGCCATTATGTATTCAATTTTGGATCAATTCAAATTGATTCTCTATAAAACTTCAAAAAATTTCAATTCAAATTTAATTTAATTTAATTATTTGGATCAGTCCAATTTTTTTGAGCTCCATGCTCATCCCTATCAATAATCAACTACTAAGTGGGTAACACTTATATGATGTAGGGTGAGTGTTTGGGTGATCTGATTTATTCAATTTGATTTTTTTTATCAAAATTAAATAAACCAAATTTTATGTTTTTAAAATCGAATTGAACTGAAATTTTTGAAAAAATTGAATAAATTAAACCGAATAAATTGAATTATATATATATATATATCGAACCAAATCGAACTATAAAATTTCAATTCAGTTTAATTCGATTCAATTAAATAACACATAATTAAATTATTTTGATTCATATTGACTTGATTTATTAATAATTTTAATTTTTTTGTATAAAAAATCAAATATTTTTAATACTAAAATTGAACCGAATCCATTTTGTACTAAAAAACTAAACCATCAATAAAGTCAATTTTTTCAATTTGATCTAGTTTTTGCTGACCCCTAAGTGATCCTAATGTTCAAGTGTCAACAGGAAGAAAAGCATTGGTTCCATTGTTTTTCTTCTGATTTTGAGCGAATCTTCATTGTCTAGCACAATATGAAATATCGGAAATTACTACATACAAGTTTCGTCATGGATGCTATGAAGTTGCCACATTTCATCACTGCTCGTTGGCAAATTAGCAAGACTCACACGAGCGGGAATATCTCAATACCTTAGGTTATAAATCTCCCCTTCTCCAATTCAAAATAGTAATAATAATAATAAAGCTAGACTAGGCTGGACTGAACATCTTTTCCCTAAATTTGAACTCGCTTTCAACCAAAAGAAAGCAACGGCAAAATTTTATTCAAGAGAACATTAGGATTCACATGGGCTTTCTCATCACTTATTTGTCTCAACCAAAATCAAAATTCCCTCAATAGCGAAAAGAACTGTCATTGATCAACATTTATACAATAAACACAAAATAATCATGCTGGATTTATTACTACAAACATTGAAGACGTATAGCATTATCAAGTTATTGTCCTTTATTCAATCAGAGTTGGCTAGACAATAAAAATTCCAATCATAGCCATAGTTTTTCTCTTAACCCGCAAGATGGTGGGAGCCAGACAAAATGCTGCCTTTACTCCAGTATTTCATCTGCAATGGAAAATGTAGGAACTATATCCACCGGCACCTGAAAAACACAGTTAGTGAGTGAACCTTAAGTAGCCAAGTAACAGGAAATTGTAGGCACCCATTGCAAAATTAATTGTTTTGGTTGATTTTATCACCATATTCTTTGCAAAAATTTGTTCTTGTGGTAGCACAATTTGTTGGATTTAAATTTTCTGATTACCCATAACAGGTCAACAACTCTTTTTGTCAAATCTTCTTTTAATAGCCCTACAAGAATCCAACCTATTCGGTGGAACAACTTTAGACAAAGAACGCTAATCATTAAAATGAGAAGGTTGAATCATGTCAATTGCATGCTTTTAGAAAGTTAGATCACCAGAAATCTAATCTTTATCAGGTAAATAATGCAATAATTTAATCTTTTACAAAACCAGAACCAGAAATGACTAGCTCCAGAAAAAAAAAATGGTATAATATACTAGAAATTATAAAATAAATATATTGTAGGACATGAAAAAAGCTGAGTAATGGATGTTCAATACCATGCCTCAATAAAAGAAGAGTTGAAATATGTTGCTATTTCAGGTTAAACATGGCGATAGAAAATGGCATTATTTATTGGCAACCAATTTGCTAGTTCTCACTGGATGAACAAATATATATTAACAATCAGCAGAATTTCATGTCTAATACCTGTATCCTCTCTAATTTTTGTAAAGCAATTTTTAATGGCTCTGTCATTTTACAGTATTTCTGAAGCAGCAAACCTGCAGATCCTTTGCCACCTTTTGCCTGTATGGTTAGTATCTTCCTACAAAGGCTTTCAACTGCCCCATCAACCTTTCAAATGAAACAATGTTTAAGGCCTCGGTATTCTGAAAGAGAAATCCACTAACAATCGAAAGTTGGAATGACTATACCTTAGCAAAATCAACTGAGAATGTCTCATCAGGGTGCAAAATGAAACCTTCTTTCTCAAATAACCAGTTAAACTGCACTGCTTGTCCTTTTCTACATTATCCAGTTGATACAGAATAATCAAAAATCAACATCAGTGGATCAAAGAAGGATGAATGGTTGTCTTACCCATGAGCTTCCTCCAAACCAAATCGAACTGAGCGAAAGCATCCCGCAAGAAAAGAAACATACATAGACTTCACCAAACTCTTTGGAAGTAAATCCTGCAATTATTAGACACTTGTATAAATAAATAGATAGATAAAGAGAGAGAGAGAGAGACAGTCCAAATTACTAAGTAAAGCTTCAGATTACCGTATTTCCTAGACTATGGATAGCTTCAGATTACTGTATTTCCTAGACTATGGGTGTGTTTGGCATTGCTTGGCCAATGGCTAATTTTGGGATAAAAGTTCGAAGAAATTATCTTTCTAATTGATTATAGATTGTTCTTACATGAGTTTTGTGAGTAAAAAGTTGATTTTGAAAGAAGCTAATTTTTGAAGATTTTGCCAATGGTTATCAAATTAAGTTAACAATGTAACTAAACTACTTTTTGTGACCAAGTAAAAACATTTTCAAAATCTAAAAATGTGGTAGTTTAGTAAACAAAAGCAGATTTTTACAATAACAATGCTAAACATGCTCTAAGCAGACAGCATGAAATTATACTAATTAGATAATGTAAAACTATTTTGATACATTCTTTCATCAAATTTAGTTTGAAATCGAAGTATGCATTCGGGGTTTCTTGATTAAGTCAGATGCCATTATATTTATAAGAACATACAGAAAAAAAGGTGAAACAGAACTCACCTACACTCATGCTAGAATAGCATTTGATTGAACTAATTTAGGTTTCCCTAATGTTTTCATTTGGCGATGCAACTTAAACCCTGACTACTTCACCTTCGCAAATTTGTTGCTAGGTATGAGGTGGGAGAGTATATCAGTAAAAATGTTATTGGGTCCTAAATGCATGTTTTCATGTGTAGTAAGTTACTGACCTTGTTGATGAAAAATTTGAGTGCCCAAAGGCCAACTATATCAGCTTTTGCTTCTTCCAAAGCTGAGTGAAGTTCTTGCAGCTCCTGTCTCATATTAAAGAAAGAAAAACAAGGAAAATTACAAATGAAGTTGGCTTTAGAATGCAAATAATAACTGAAACAAAATCATAACTTATGACTATATCAGGTTGGAATTGTTCTGTTTCCTTTTTCAGCTTGAAATGTTGAATAGGCAACCAAATGGACAAAATGCCACTAATACACTACCCTAGAAAATAATGAAATTTAAAATGTCTAAGAGATTATGGCTTACTCAGCAGAATGTGGTGATTTCATTGATGCCACAAGATAATTTGTAATGAATTAAAACAAAGTTTTCTAAGGAAATAGTTCTATGATTGAAGGGTGCGAAATGCTTTGTAAATTTTCCAGGATCTAAAACCATATACAATCCACAAAAAGGATAGAGTTATAAGGATAGAGTTATAGCATAAAGTTATGCGACTAACCTTTCTCACAGTGGACTTTTGACCATTAGGAAGTATTATAGCATGAGGCCCAATTCCATGGCAGCATTCATGGCAGATGGTGTGTGTAAAGAAGGATTCAAAATCTACAAGTTCCTTTTGTTCTTTAGTAATACAAGAATCAGCTATAGGCTGAAGAATATGCTTGAACCTGATTAGAACATTCATGTCCAACATTTAAACAACTGTTAATATCGATGATAAAATATTAAAAAATTGTTAATATCAATGATGAAATATTCTGAAAAGCTACAAAAAGAAACAACAATAATATAAACTTCAGGGAAAGAAATTTTACTTGGCCTCTGAAACATTTTTAAGCATGACCATTGAAGTTCCTCGTTCTTTTACTATTCGCTCGTCATTGGGTAAATTGAAAGCAACAGTCTGAGGACCCTTCACATCCTGACATAAAATGTGAACCAATTAACCTCATTTTCTAAACCAGATAAAGGATTACATAAAATGGACTGATAGCTATAAAATGCATGCACTTGATCAAAGGATAACTGGAAATATTTTCACAGAATATTTTAGTCAGTATGTCTCCGTCCCCCCTTCCCCAGAAAATGCAGGTAAAAGGAAAATTTGAAGTTCCGACATATAATTCCTTTAACTCACCCCTGCATTATAGATAAGTTGGATAACACGAATTGGAGCAGCATTTACATCTGTTGATTTATAAGCTTCTTCCATTGGAAGATTTTCTTCCAAAACCTGACATATAAATTCATCAGAAAATATAAAAATTTTTTGATCAGGCAACAAGGCATATATAGTAAAAAGAAAGTTCCTATAGAAAGAAGGGAAAATATGAAGCAAGAAACGTGCGGCAATAATTCCTATACAACATAAGCAAGACAATAAAATCTTTTTCCATCTTTTATTAACCGACTTATGTCCAGAAGTTGGGTGCAAATAAACCCATCAAGTACCTGCAAACTATCTCCAAAGAGTTTAAGTTGAGCTGTTGCTTTGTCATCCCGGATACCAATGAATGCTTCAAATGTAGCCTAAGATAAAGATAATGCAACTGATGATCAACATTTGCCACTATGGAAGATTATAAAAACTAACAGGGACATAAGTTTGTGAAATTTCTAATGAACAAATAGACACACATGCGCACGTCTGCATATCATAAAAGAGACATAAAGACAGTTATTGAAACAAATAAGATGGGATAATTTTTTTTAAAAAAAAGGGTAACAGACTGTTCTGTTTCTGTCCTATAAATGATCCCATATTTAAGAAAGGAGCACATTTTCTTGGTCTGAAGATTCCCATTTTTTTAGGTCAAATAAGATTACTGAACTTTGACTGCTGATACATTAAACTTCGGACTACCTTAATCGTGGTGATTCTATATATGTTTTCACAAAAATTAGTTCCGATACAATCTTGATGTTCCATGCACCAATATATCTGACACTGGAGTGTCTCAGCCACGACCATAGGATTTAAGTGTTTGTATAAGTACAAGAAGTTTAAATTACTTAGTCTTTAAGTTAACATTTTACGCAGTTTCTTGTTTTAGATTTTCTTGCATAGGAAGAATACAATATTTAAATAGGATCTTATTCCCTAGGAAGTTTGTTAGTAGATATTTAATAGGATTCTTATTTCTTATTTAGTAGATAGCTTGATATTAATAAAATTGAGACTAGGCTTCGTTTCTCTATTATTGTGTTTGATCCCCATTTTGGTGAATTCATACAGACTTTGAGTTCATCTGTATCCTTGAAGTGGCTTATCAAGGTGCTGTTTTAGCTATATACATCTACTTCACATGAATCATCTATAGTGAAAACCTCACCATAATTGGATTCTAACTCCACAAGATTTCATTTCAACAATTTCATGATTCTACTGTGTACATTGTCTACAGTTTTCTTCCTGCATATTAATTCTACATCTTGTTCTACCACTTTCCCTAATCTAACACTCTTTTATTATACGACCTCATAGTGCAAAGATCTGAACTAAAGACATTGCCTATCTACAAAACAGTGCCAATCGTTGACATACAATATTCATTATCATGAGTCTTAAGAGTTTTTAGAATTTTGAAGATCTTGTTCAGATGGTGATATTTAGAATAAACAAATCATAAATGTTACAAACTGGAAGCAAGTGAAGATCAAAATTACATTTATTTAGTCCAACATACCCAAGTTCATCAATAACCTCACTTTCAAGCTATATTTGAAGTCATTATAGTAAAAGAAAATAAGCTACACATAATATTACCTTGTATCCAAAAAGACCATCTTCGTATGTCTCATATGGACCTATAGTCACATCCAGCTTAGAGTCCTACAGAATGAAAATAGATAAAGCAAATCTTCATCAGACTTTGATGAGAATGTTAGAAGCTTAAGCACCTAATGGAAACAGGAAAGCCAAAAGGTTTAATAAAATACTCTTTGAACCTACTACTGTTTATCCATTCAATATTGTGTCATCAATACCTCTTGAGTTTCCTTTTTATCCATCAATGGCTAAACAAATTAACTTCAATAAGAGTTCATAAAAGTGCAAGCCCGATACAATACAAATTAAATTACTAGCATATTCTAACGCTTTATCTTGTGATAAACATATGTTATTAGATATGCCTAAAAAAAAAAGAGAGAGAGAGGGAGAGAGAGAGATAGGAACCCCCCAAGAAAACATAATAAAACTCAATTCAGCTAAACAAAGCTTTAATCCCAAACTTGTTGGAGCCGTCTACATGGGGCCCTTTTTCTGCATATAACTTTATTTAGGGCCAAATTTCTTTTACCTATTTTGATATTAAATGCTTCTATACCATCTCACTCTACATCATTTTTGAACAAATAAAATCAAGGACTAAATAAAATTGAGACTGAGAAGAAAGCCACTAACTGCAGCATTGACAGCAGAGAGACCACTCTCTGAGATTGACAAGTTTTTTTATTGGATTAAAAGACAATTTATCCCCTTACTACACATTCTTTCCAAATAATCGTTGTTAAACTTTTGACATTTGATCACCCAGATTATTTTGGAATTTCATAGATGCTTGAGAAAAGGGTGGTCTGGCTGCATTCTCCAGCATTAGAAAAACAAAAAAAATGCATCAATGGCTCAATGACTCATTTTTCATAGGATAATTAGACACTAAATTTGTAGCCTTGTTTTTTGGGGAATAAAAACTACACGACACACCTCCCCTGTACCTCTCTTCCCCCCAACCTCAAAAAGAGAGAGAGAGAGAGAGAGAGAGAGAGGAAGGAACAACAATGCTCTATGGCTACAGGAGGGCACTTGCCACCATGTACTAAACCAACTACTGCGTACAAACTTGGAGTACTCAGGAAAATAGAAAATAAGGGTACTGACCAATTCCATCCAGGCTATATCTGATTCATAATACTCATTTGAAAGGAATGCATCAGCTTTACTATGTAGTAACCTCTGCAAACTACACAGCACAAGAAAATTTTAGCCAAAATCTGTCAGTGGAACAGAATTCAGGACAACATTTATCAAAACAAATTTAGCAAACATTATACCTAGGTGAGCTAGCCATGTCCCCGGCTTTATGCAGTAGTTCAGCAGCTTTTGTGATCAAAGAATAATACTCTGTAGGGTATGGAATGCTGTATAGATCATGAATACCCGTAAAATGATCTACACCATCAACTTTATGATTTGATAGAGAAGAGTCCAAATCAAAATCACTATGCCTTTTGATAACAGTGAAAAAACTTGTTGCATCATTTTTTTGCTTCTCTGTTAGACTGTCCTCCCATAATTCAAATTCCTATCACATGAAAAAACTATGGGAATTAATAAGCAATAAGAAGAGAGCATAAATCTTAACTGCTGCAGCAAACTAGTGGCATGGTCACTCATATACAATGTGGATCTTATTTAAAAGATTCTTTTTTAAAGTGTACAATGAGATTTCCTTTATCCTTGCTAACCATTTTGTCCATATCTGGAGGATAAAAATTTGCACCAAGTGGCTTTAGCATAGGAAATGTTGATTTATATTCCAGACCCTTCCATCCACTAACTGCTTTCATGGCTTCAGGAAGCAGCTTTATAGCTGAATCTGTTGTTGTCAAAAATGCCTTATTCTCATCAAGGCATGACCTGTTGACATAGAGTGGATTATATTTGAGAGGTATTTCTTTTTAAGAGTTTTACTGGCTAGTCATCAAAAAGAAATTACAGATGAGATGTAAAATATATCAACTATGCTGAAATACTCGACTCGATAGTATAGAACATTAACAACTTTGGATAAGAAACCACTCATTCTCCCTGACATCAACCTTCATTTGAGAAAGATGAGCTAAGAAAAAGGTATGAAAGATCAGATATCTTAAACAATAGTTATTTGCCCTTGAATAATAGTTCTCTTCTTCTTCTTAACTCTGGATAGAGATATGACTGTGGGTTAAACAATGTCATGAGGTGTCAGACTTGGGTACCTCCAGAACAATAGTAGAGATACAAAGATCAGCTATGGATTAAGAACTAAAGATATTTATTAATTTCTACCTCTTTAATTATTTCAACTAATTAATTACAATTATATTTCTCCTAAATTATATTAGTTACTCAATTTTTTTTCGTCAGCCTGACATTTTAACATACTTACTGTTAAAAGATTTGAAGGGCAATGAAAATGCAAAACCATAGAACAAAATACTCTAGAACCATCATGGAATGATGTGCGTCTAAAAAGGGGGAATACAAATAAAGGAAAAGGAGAGGTGTGAGTAAGTGAATGTAAATCAAGATATTATGAAAGTGTTATCAGCACCTCTCTGTCTTCTCTTGTAAAGCCTGAGTAGTCCACCTAGATGGAATGTATTTTCTCTAGACAAGTTGCCCAGGTTTAGAGATGTGCCTGTTTGTCTTTGAATTTGATGTTCGCATAAATTTTGTATAGGGATGCTATATGCAGTAAATCATTGTCACAAACATCATAAATTTATGGGATCTAAGGTGAAAAAATCGCCTAATATAGAAAAAAGGGAAGAATTTTATCCTCTCAAAGCAATTAAAAAATTTAAGCAAGCCATTTTTAAATCACTCAAATATGTTTGTAGTAATTTGCAAATATTTCATCTTGAGGAACTAAATTTATGTGTAGAATATGTATAGTGTGTTTCAAATTTCATCCTATTTCTTCTCAGCACTGCTCCTAGGTACATTTGGAATCAATTATTTACTAGTGTAAGGAAAGGTGGAGCTGTCTGGACACATTAGGGAAAAGCAAATAGAGAAAAGAAGCTAAGAGCTTGTGGCATTGTGCTGTTTTCCGGTGCTTTGGAATATTTGGTTCAACAGAGTCTTCCTCTATAGTTTGTATGATATAAAATTGTTTTTCTGCGCTCATTATGTATTTCTAATTTAGTGGGATTCAGAGTGATGCCTTTAGCAGATTGGAGTGCATTGCTTAATTAGATTTGTCCTTCTATTTTGTTCCATTAAAAGGATACCAAATCCATTTAAAATTCTTCCTTCTTCCTCAATTTTTTGCCTCTTTTATGACAAACCTTTTAATTTTGACAAGTTAAAACTTACACTGTCAAGTAATATGCATGATAACAATATAGAAGTAGTGTTCCACATATTGTGGGTTTTCCTTAATGCTCATGATAGTTAACAAAAAAGATGTAGTTAAGGCTTCATGTAATGGATGAAAGATGACTTGCAAATCGACTTTCTTTGGATATTGCAGCAAGCATTTGTGCACATAGAGATCCAGAAATACACACACACAATCAGCAAACTCAAAGCAGCATCCCAAAAAAGGCGTACCATGGGCTCTTATTAATCATATAATACATCCATTTGAGCTTGTCCAACTCTGAAGCTTCAGCATGCTCTTTCAACCAATCCTTTAGTGCTGGATTGCTGCACCAAACCTGATTAAGGGGCCAAAAAAAGACAAAATACCGAAAATTTTTATCCTTTTCATAATGTCAGCTCTGGTTTAGTTATCATTCTTTTTTAGCAGTTAAGGCGCTATCAAGAGTTAACAGATTTCATGAAGAGTCTACCTTAATCTCTCAACAAGGAGTCAATGAATTTTCAATTGAATTATAGACAACTACCTTTGATTCAGATGAAGAAAAGTCTTGCTAATATTTGATCACATTATATTATCTCTTTTTAAGGGATATATGTTGGGACATATTCAGAATATCAAGTCAACCACATGGTGGAGTTCAAGCACGCATATATTAGAAATGCGTTGGCTAATAAACCAGCAAATTACAAAGATACATGCATCTGTTAGCTTACTTCTGTCATGTGAATCCACATAAATTCACATAAATTAAAAAGAACCTGCAAGTAAAAGATTTCATCCACAACTTTTGCAGCCTTAAGAAGTAAAGGTAAAGCCTCCTTGTCTCCATCAGATAGGTCCGTCAACTGCAGTTGTGGAGAAACAAAGGGATGAACTAAATTTACCAATACGTGATATAAAGAACCCAAAAAATAAAATAGAAAACAGAAAAACAGAAACAAACAAACATACAACAACAATGTCATTTTTTTTTATAATAAGCATCGGTAGCATAATGTTACACCTTTAAAAAATATATACGAACTGGCCATAATGTTGACTGAAAATATCCAGCACTCAAGTTAAAATATATTCAGCTAGGTTTACTAATGAAAATCAAGAAACGGTCAGTTCAATAATCAGTGGCTGGGAACAAAATGATCTCTCAAATTCAACCAACATTGAAAGCTTAAAGGATATTAATCAAAATAGATATTATTGCAACACATCAGATAGATTGATGGAAACAACAAGAGAAAGTTGGCAACCTTTGCACTGAGAGAAACAGGAGCATATCGACAAAGCTGCTTTTGTAAAGTCAAGCTGCGAGCCGCACTGTTCTCATTATACCTTCACCAAATTAGATATAATGCATGGCATAAGCAGAAAAGCATTACCAGAGAACGAAAGTTTATGTGGTTAAGACGTAACATCGACCTGAATGAGTGTCTTTGACAGAATATTGGCATCAAAGATTTCCAAATACATATTTCTATCAACAAAGAAAACAACAAAAAGGTAAACGACAAAGGAGCATAAAGATTTTACCAGTGAAAAATCTTTTTGCAGGCACATAGATTTACTAAGATAATTTTGTCTATTATATAAGTTTTTGCACACTATATATCTTAAGGACATAAAATACCACTAATTAAAATAAACGTAATTTCTTTCCTGATCCTCTTAAATATTAACAGGCTTTAGAGATAACAAAGTCAATTTCACATGGTAGGCAAATGGTGATTTCCTCAGTTAACAAAAGATGCGAAAGTGAATTGGAACAAAACAGTTATTATTTAACATACCTTTGATTAATTATGTCAAAGAGCTGGCCATACTGCCCATTTATGTCATAGGGGACATAATCAGGATGTTCTTCCTTGAGTAAATTTCTATATTCCTCATAGGAAATATATTTGACAGCAGATACTTCTGTTTCCTAACATAGAACAAAAGCATATACATGCAATCAGATTCTTATACTCGAATAGCTGGAAGCATTCATTATTACAAATGTGAAACATCAGCAAACCATGCTTGGAACAAAAATTACACATCAAAGTGTATGAAAGGCACAGCAGAAAACAGTTCACGCTGCTTTAGCTTAGAAATGCACAACTAGATATTAGATCAATTCTCAGAGATTAACATGTTACTCAACCAAAGTTTGCCTTCAAGTTGTAAATTGAAATGAGAACTTCAAAAGTGCAGGCGTAATAAAACCATATCAACACAATGAAGGTGAACAACCCAGCATGTTGTTTAGCAATGAGAATATAAAATCAACAATGACAGATTCTGATATCATGTCAAAGCATTTAAACTTAAATTACTAGGTGCATATGGACTTTCCCTGATAAATGGACAATTCATATTTCAAATTGAATGATATATCAATTGATGATAATCAATAATACTAACCTGCAGAGTAAACGCCTCCACAGGAATTGGATCTACAGTTGTTACTAGATAAACATCATTGAATTCATTATTGATATATTTGCCATCATTTATGGCACTGCATTCAAATGTAAAGTTGATAACATATTAATGCAAGCCAAAAGTGAATAAACTAAAAAGAAGTACTAGAGTGTCACAGAGCACCAAATGAACCAAAATAACTTTAACCAAAGAAGAAATAATAATAGGCTAGGCATTAGTTATCCAAGTAAATAAGTTAGGCCATCATTCTTCAGTACAAGTGAATAAGTTCCGCCATCATTCTTCCATAAATACATCATTTAGGAAGTAGATACAGTTACTTTTTTAGCAAAAAAATAAAATAAAATTCATTACAAGAAAAGGAAAATGAATTGATTTACTAACCACTCCTGAAGAAAAACGAATATAAACTCGAATGCATCCTTTGGAAGGACAATGCCTAGCTCTTCTTGAAGCTCCCTCCTGAATCAAGAAGCACGATTATTTAACTAACTAATTAATTAATTACAGTAAGTAAACAGTTAATTCCACCACCAAAGATGCATGACCTGGCGGATATGAGAGAAGAATCGCCGGCAGATATATGGCCAGCACTAGAGATATCCCACTGCCCCGGCCACGAATCCTTGCAGTCAGCTCGCCGTTGGAGAAGCAGTTCCCGCGTGCTCTCGGCGAAAATCCATACGTGAACAGCGCGATGATAATCTCCGTCGCGATGAACCTCTCCCCTGCGTTCGCACACCAGATTTAGATTACTTTAACGAGTTTATCATTTATCAATGAGTCAAGGAAAATTTTGTTAGACTCGTTCAAAGACATCCACCACGTTTTCCCTTCCCGTTTCTTTTCTTTCCTTTTCTTTTTTTCTCATCGGCCAAACAGAATGATCAAGAAAGAACATATGTATATGTTCAGATTGAAAGAAAAACATGAGAAATTAACAAAATATGGATTGCACAGAAGTTGTTTGATCGTTAGAAGCTAGAGGTCAATTCAAATTTGATGCACGATATAAGGAAACTACGTCGTTTACTATTAACTAATGGTTTAGCAGCGTAGTGATAAAAGAAGGAATTAAAGAGGGAAGATTTTAAAGCTTGACTTGCCTGTGTTTGGAAATGCCAGTTTTTTGACCGGTTTCAGTGAGGACGTCGAGGCGCTCTTCCTGTTGTACGGTTGGATTTGGAGCAGTCTCCGCCATTTCTTCTTCACACTGTCTATGAAGACTGACTGGAGAAATAGTGATCCTCTTGTTGTGCTTCGCTTAGCGTTCGGCTGAGGCAAATAATATACAGGTTGTTACCTAAAGCGGGCAATATAAGATTTATGATTTTCATTTTTTTTAAGGGTAATAGTGATCCTTTTTATTCATAAATAGTTAAGCGTTATTTTTCTAATCTAAAGAATTAATATAAAATTGATTCTCAATATAAATAATAATGTTAAGGTCATGATATTATTTCCATTATCAGTATGATGATTCTTCATTTTTATTAATATTAGAGATATCCAATAAATATAATGTTTAAAAATAATATGAACTAAAGTTTATGTGATATTAATTAAATTTTATATAATATGCTAAATTTTATTTAATAAATCATAATGGATAAGGTATCATTAATTTATTATACAATCAATTTTAAATTATTAAAATTTTATATAAGATAAAATATAAAAACTCTATCAGAAAGAAAATAAAAATAGATTATCTCATATTTTCAATATATATATATATATATTAATTGTGAAGTCAAAACAGTTCAAAAACTCCATAAAATAATAATTGTTAGAAAAAAACTCTTTGCCTTTTGAAGTCACGGTTCAAAAACTGGAAATAATGTTGATTGTTTTAGTAATTCGTGCCTCTTGACGTCACACAGCTAAAAAACTAGATAGATTTTTTTTGTTTTTTTATATTCATATAGAATAAATTATATAAAATTATGAATAATTAAAAATTTTCTAAAATATATATAAAATAAACTTTTTTTTTTATAAATGTAATATTTTATTAATAAGTCAATAAAAAATACATTTAAGATAAACTGATAAAAAAAATCAAATTTAAAAACTAAATAAGATAAGAGTTATACAAAATTAACAACAAAGTTAAATAAAATAGCATCAAAAAAATAAAAAAGATATTTCCATCACCTATCATCAAGTAATTACAAATTTTAAACATTAAAATAATAATTAATTTTATAAAAAAATATTACTTATTCAATTAAAATTTATAACTTAAAATTATTATTATCAATTTAAAAAAATATTATATCTAGAAAATTTTTATAATTAATTATTTTAATAGGCAGTATAGTATAAACTTCAAATATTATAAGTTTAAAGATTAAAATAATAATTATTTTTATAAAAATATTATTTTTCAATTAAATTTAAAACTTAAGGTTATTATCAATTTGATAGTTCTATATCTTTTTATGTTCAAAAAAGTTTTTTTTATTAGTCACTTTTATATATAATGTAGATAAATAAATTATATTGATCTTAAATTTTAAATATTTGAAAAAAAATAAAATAACATTAACTTCAAGATATCAATATTTTTATTTGTTATTTTAGTTATTTTAAAGAATCACAAATTTCAAAGTTTTAACTAATAATTAGATTTAAAAAAATCATAAATCGAATTAAAATTTATAATTTAAGGTCATTAATATTAAATTAAAATAGTTTATATCCTTTTATGTCTAAAAACGATTATTCTAGTCACTTTTAAAATAGTATAGATATAGATAGATTTTCAAATATTAAAAAATTTTTGAAAAATAATAATTAATTATAAAAATAAATATTATCCATCTCATTAAAATTAAGGTTATTATCGTCAATTTTAAAAACTTGTATACCTTAATCACAAATTTTAAAGATTGCAATAATAAGTAATTCCATAAAAAAAATATTACTCATCAAATTAAAATTTATAACTTAAGATTACTATTATCAATTTACAAAAGTTTTATATCTATAATTTCTTTTTATAATTAACTATTTTTATAAATAGTATAGCATAAATTTCAAATATTATAAATTTTAAAAATTAAAATAATAATTAATTTTATAAAGAAATATTATCCATCAATTAAAAAATTTATAACTTAAGGTTGTCGTCAATTTAAAAGTTTTATATCGTTTTATGTCCAAAATTTTTTTCCCTAATTAGTCACTTTTATATATAGTATAGATAAATAAATTGTATTGATCTTAAATTTTAAATGTTTGAAAAAAATAAAATAACATTAATTTAAAGATATAAATATTTTTATTTATTATTTTAGTTATTTTAAACAATCACAAATTTTGAAGTTTTAACTAATAATTAATTTTATAAAAAAATGTCCATCCAATTAAAATTTACAATTTAAAATTATTATTATCAAATTAAAAATATTTTATATCCTTGTGTGTACAAAAAATATTATTCTAGTCACTTTTAAAATAGCATAGATATAGATAGATTTTCAAATATTAAACATTTTAAAAATTAAAATAATACTTAATTATATAAAGAAATATTATTAATCTAATTAAAATTAAAGTTATTATCATCAATTTAAAACTGTATATCCTTTTATGTTTGGAAAATTTTTACTTAGTTAACCACTTTTATATATATTATAGAAATAAAATAACATTAACTTAAATATATAAATATTTTTATTTATTATTTCAGTTATTTTAAACAATTATAAATTTCAAAGTCTTCACTAATAATTAGTCTTATAAAAAAATTATCCATCCAATTAAAATTAATAATTTAAGATTATTATTGTCAAATTACAAATAATTTATATCTTTTTATTTCTAAAAAAAAATATTCTAGTCTCTTTTAAAATAATAGAGATATAGATAGATTTTCAAATATTAAAAATTTTAAAATTAAAATAATAATTAATGATATAAAGAAATATTATCAATCTAATTAAAATTAAGGTTATTATCATTAATTTAAAAAATATATATTATTTTATGTTCAAAAAAAGTTTTATATAATTGGTCACTTTTATATATAGTATACATTGTTCTGATAAATTGAATTTGATTAAATTTTGGGTTTTTAGAGCAGTGATTAGATTTAATTTGATTAAATTTTGAATTTAGTAGAAGGACGATGAATTTTAAATTAAAGTCCCTGTTAAAGGGAACATGCGCTCCTGATGGGATTAATCAATTAGTTACTGTTTTGATGTGGATAATTACCAACATATAAATAGGTGGCACAAAGGCAGTATTTAGCTAGATGACCCTTCACTCCAGCATTTGACATAATGGTTTATTAATTAAATATATTTTGTTAATTATTATTAATTAAATATTAACTGGCTTGACGAGAATAAACTAGCTTACACTTTAATTGAAAGAAAAGTCAAAGAAAATCATGACAAACAAAAGTACCATAACTTCAAATCTTATTCAATCTTTGAAAATAGAAGTGTACGTTCATGTATAAAACATATGTTTCCAAGTTTTTGACAACTTCAGGTGATGATCAGTCATGGCCAATTATTGGCTAAGGAAAAACAAAAGGATTTTTTTTTTTTAAGTGGAAAATCATATTATTTATATATCACTAGATTTAAGATGTAAGAAATCATTATATAAATATATAAAGAAATTTTTTGGAGATTGATTCATCTAGCCTTGCCTAGGCAACGGAGGTGAAGTTGAAATTAGCGCAAGTAGTCTGCCTGCCAAAGAGCAAAGAGCTAAATCCAATTGTTGAAGTATCCAAATCAAATTGCACAAGATTATTCTCCAGCTGGTACCCTCCAATCACAGTTGAAGTTCTTGGGTTTGATCGACCATTGACAAACCCAAGACAAAGCACATCATCACTAACCTGCACTATAGAATTCGCATCGAAAATCCTCCATACCACATTCTCATTCTGCAACACAAGATTAATGGTTGGCACACGATACCCCAACCGTGTGCTCACCACTTTCTTTCTGCCGAAACATACATCAAATGGTGCAACAGACCCCAACCTTCTAATGTTCATGGCCGCAGCCTCAGTCATAAATGTCTGGGTGACCGCTGAAAAAATGGAAGATTCCAATATAGTATACGGATTCACTGTGCTGATTTTTGTGCCACCATTACCCTCCCTATCAATGCTCAAAAGGGTAGTGTTCAATGGTACAGTTATGTCATTAACCTGAATAGATGATACCAGATGAAATACTCAGCTGACGGCTCGCCTTGGGCGAAAGCTGCAACTGTGCTTACAGGGTTGATAATTAATTTGTAAATGAGGGTTAAAAAAAAATTAGAGAAACAGGGTAAACAAAAAATATTTATGAAAGTGGAGTAGATAAAAAATTATTTAGCCAATAGAAGTCTAAAAACTGATTTTTTTTTTTTTTTGTTTTTTCTGAATCTTGATTATGTGTTTTTGACTTTGATCACATGATCATAATTATTTATGATCTTAAGGGTATGTTTGATATAATTGATATCCGTTTTGTCCATTAAACGAGAAGAAAAGTTTTTTTTTTTTTTTGAACAGGGAAGAAAGCTTTCTTAATCAAACTTCAGCAGCAAGTACATCCTCGAAGATAGGAGGAGGAACCTGCCATACAACTAGACCGGCATTAGCAACTGAAGCCCTAGCAATTGCATGAGCCACACAGTATTAGCTTGTCTATTAATAAAATGAACAGAAAACCCATTTTCTGACTCAAGAAAACTTCTAAAATCACTGATATGACTGCCAAAACTCCCTGGCATAGAGTGCAACCACTGCCACCTTGCAATCAGTCTCAAAAATAACTTGCAAAATCCCCAATGACCTAACCCAGCATATAGCTTCACGAAGCGAGATGGCTTCAGCCTCTTTTGGAGGCATGAGACCAGCCATAGACTTAGACATACCAAACAATACAGTCCCTGTATGGTTTCTCAGGACGCCACCCATGCCAATTCTAGATTCATGAGGAAACAAACCAGCATCAATGTTGCATTCAAGGAAGTCAACAGCAGGGCGTTGCCATCGATTAAAATGGGCTGGATGAGTAGTCAAGGGTAGAACCCTGCAACCTAATGTAGAAAGCTTAGTTTTGGCCTCCTTCCATTGTTTTACTAACGTCTGCCCCAACTTCACAGCAGTCCCAGAAGCAGCATGAGACGCTGACCAAAGTTCCAAGTTTCTTTGACGCCATATACACCAAGAATAGTAATGATGTCTTCCATTTGTACCTGAGAATATGAATTCCATAGTGAGAACACTAAATGGACAAAATCATCACTCGAAACTTGAATAGAAAACCCTCCTACTTGCCAACATGATGGAGCAAAAGCACATTCAAAAAATCGATGCAATTCATGCTCATAATCTTGCTGACAAATAACACAATCCAGCGGTAAATTCACTCCTCTTTGAAACAAAGGGGTACGTAGAGGCAAACACCTACGAAACAACCGCCATGCAAAAATCTTAATTCTAGGCAGCAAATCCAATTTCCATAGTCTAAACCAATCACCAGGAGTAGTTCTAGCCTTATCATTCCCTTCCATATCTGCAGCAGACTTCACAGAATATTGTCTTTGTTTATGAAAATGCCAAACTAAAGCATCAGACGATGATAAAGTAGGAAGGGAATTTTTAAAATCTTGGAAACTTCCTCAGGCAGGAACAAATCTTTTAACAGTTCAACATCCCATTCCTTGCTGTTTGGAACCCAAAAAAAGTTACTAAGCAATGTTTGCAAGTTTTCATAACTAATGAATGAAAGCGACTATTATCCTCTAATTTTCCCATCTCCATTCCAAATTATCCTAGTACACCTAGTCAATAATACTATTAGAGCATCCTAATCATCCTATTCATTTCCCTCATAACATACAAGAACTGGAAATGTAAATTTTAAAAGAATTTAAATAAATTAATTTTTTTAGTTTATTTTCTTGTTTGAATGGAATATATTTGATAAATTTAAGTTTTTAAAAATTTAAAAATAAATAACTGAAAATAAATATAATTTAATTGTTTTATTATTTAATTAAAGTGTGCCATTTTGAAATTTCTTTAAAATAAAAAAATATATTACTAATTAAATTTAATTTTATTAATAGAATTCAATTTAATATAATTTTTGCATATTGATTTATTTCAAAGGCATGTTTGGCATGGCTATTGCAAATAGGCATTTTTACGATAAAAATATAAACAATTTTTAATAGTTGAAAGTCATAAATTTTTACAATATGAGTTTAAAAACTAAAAATTAATTTTGAAAAAAGTTTTTTTTATAAAGAATTTGGAAAAAAACGTTAGAATTTAAAATAGTAAAAGCTACTTTGGGTTATTATATCATGAATTCTTATCCATATAGCAATATGGACCAGATGTCCATGTCCATCACACGTGTTATAGAAAAAAAAAAAAGGAGCATCGTTTTCTTTTTTTGTCATAGATTTCTCTCTTTTGGCATACTTTTTATAAAATTTTTTCGCTTGTTTTACTTTTTTATAAATTAGATATTTATTCTATAAAAATTAATTTAGATATATATATATATATATATATAATTTATTTAATCTAATGAACATTTATTTTATGTTATATATAATATCAAAATAAAAAATATAATAATAAAAAATATAATTATATCAAAATCTTCAATTGAAAATAAAAGAATGCAATAATTTAGGATTAATTATAATATATTTTATACTTAGTTTATAAATTCCATGGTGTTTACCAATTTTAATATTATAAAAAATTGAAAATATCAAAATATTTAACCATAAAAAATAAACTTACAGTTTATAAAAAATAAATCTACAATTTACTGATAATAAATCTAAAGTTTATAGCAAATGAACTTACAGCTTATAAAAAAAAAACTTACAATTTACTAAAAATGAATTTGCAATTTATACAAAATGAACATACTGCTAATAAAAAATAAACCTACTACTTATAAAAATAAATCTATAGTTTACTGATAATAAAACTACAACTTATATTAAAATGAATATTCAATTTATAAAAAATGAATCTATAATTTACTGATAATAAATATACAATTTATATAAAAAAGGAATATATTAAATATTTATATATAATAATATAAAATTATATAGTTATAATAATATTATATAATTATATATTATATTATTATAATTATTATAATATATAAAATTATAATATAACAACACAAAATTATTTAAAAAATAAGAAAATATAAAAAAAATAAGAAGCTATGCTCACTAAATATATATATATTATTATTCTCCCTCGTAAATATTGTATATTTCTAATTCATTTATCAGATGTACCTTTAACTTGAACAGATTAGAGTTTCACGTCAGTCTTGGACTTGACAAGCAAATTAAAAGTCTTTGTTTAGCCCAACCACAAATTCTATTCAAAACCAATAGTAGTAACTAAGGTCGCATACTGCTCAGCGCAGCTGACAGATAGATGATTGTTACCCAAAAACTCCTCACTCACTCCCGGACATGCAACCTTCCTCATACAGTAGTACATCTCTCTATTGCTATTAATTCCCTTTGAATTCCTCCACTTCCACAAACTTAAGAATGTCTGTATCTTCTCTCTTCGCTTTAGTACTTTTCCTCCTTCCTCTCCATGCACATGCAGCGTTTCTCCTTCCCATCAAAAAAAGACCACACCACCCACCGATACACCACCAACGTCTACCTGAAAGCCCCTCTCCAACTCACCAACTTTCTACTCGATCTCGGCGCTTCCTTTACCTGGGTTGACAGCTACCAGAACTACAATTCCACCACTTACCTCCACATCCCTTGCGGCATCCCCCTCTGCGACTCCTTCCACTCCCTTGCTTGCGGCAACTGCTTCCAGCCCCCAGCCAACGACACGTGCGAATTCTTCCCTGAGAATTCCGTCACTGGCAAAGTCAACTTGGAAGCCGCAATTATCGATGCCCTTGCACTCCCCACCACTGATGGATCAACCCAGGGCCCACTCGCTCTTACTAAAAATTATATTTTCTAGTGCGCGCGTACTGCTTTTCTCCAGGGTCTGGCTAAAGCAGTCTCGGCGCGGCTGCCTTGGGTCCGTCCAAAAATTCGCTCCAGGCGCAAGTTAGAGCTGTTTTCTCTGCCCCTAGCTATTTCGCGCTTTGCTTGTCTGGGTCCCGCAAACTTCCAGGTGTCGTGTTCATCGGTACTGATGGGCCCTATGATATCTTGCCCGGCATCGCCGTGTCAAAGTCGCGGATTTACATTCCTTTAATTTGAACCCGATGGGGGGCACTGTTATAACAAACGCGAATCGGCCGTCAGATGAGTATTTCATTGGGTTGACCTCCATAGAAGTCAACGGTAATGTGGTCCCTTTGAATCGGACGCTCCTGGACATTGATTCAGAGGCTGGTTTCGGTGGGACGAAGATCAGCACCGTTGTCCCTTACACGACGTTGCAGACTTCGATTTTCAAGGCCTTTACATAATCTTTTGTGAAGGAATCCTCTGCTATGAACCCCACGCTAGCGAAACCTGTGAAACCATACAGTTTCGGTTAGGCGGCAAAGGATATGGTGAGCACCAGTGTAGGACAGGCAGTTCCGACCATTGATATTTGTGATGGAGAGTGAGAATGAGTATTGGAGGATGTTGGGGTCCAATTCGATGGATAGGGTGAAGGAATTGTGGTGCTTGGGTTTTGTGGAAGGTGAGGCGAATCCTAGAACATCGATCGTCATTGGTGGGTACCGAATGGAAGATAATTTACTACAGTTTGATCTAGAATCAAATAGATTGGGGTTTAGCTTCTCGCTTCTGTTGAAAGGGACGACGTGTGGTAACTTCAACTTCACTGCACCAACCATTCCATCAGTGTCTAAATTTTGAGTAAAAAATGCTAAATGTTAGTTAAAGTAATGGAGTAGTTATGATAAAGAATCATCAAATCTTGAGGTTTCCTTTGTGTATGATGCTATCTACCAATTCATTGAGTTTTGCTACAGCAATATTACTGTGAACAGACTCTCTTCTCCTCTTCTCTAGATTGACTTCTCTCTCTCCGTTTGTTTTATAAAAAATTAATGTCTATAAAAACAATATTGTTTTAATAATATTCTTAAGAAATATATTTTTAATTTTGAAATATATAAAAAATATTAAAATTTTTTATTTTTAAGATTATAATAAAACATGAATTTCACATATATATATATATATATATATACATATTCTTAAAAAAATTGTATCAATTAATTTTTCATCATGTGTCAAAATTATTATTTTATTCTATTAGTTCTATAAAATTGACACATTATTTTTAAAAAATTAATATAATTAAAAATTAACTCAGAATAAAATAATAATATAAATTTCATATTAAAAAAGATTACTTTTTCAAGTAGAAACAGAAATTTTATAGTTAATTAATGTATAAAATTCTAATATAATATGAATTTTATATTAAAATTATATTTAAAATTTTATTATTACGTATAGATTCAGGACTAGTTAAAATTTTTACTTAAACGGCTAATATATCTCTAGATTTTACTTAAAGGTATTTGTTTTTTCAATATTTTTATTGAAATAACTTTTATACCCCTAATATATCTCTAGATTATCACCAATAAATCAAAAATTCTTTATCCTTGATATATGTTAAATTATTATTAACTTTTATACTCTTATTTTTGTGTAATTATGAGAATTCTGTTTTTTTAATTATATGATTATTATTTCTCAATTTTTTATTTTTTAAAGTAATTTCAAATATATATTTGATGACTAAACCTTAAAAATCAATGTTATAAAGTTAAATATATATCTAATAAAAATTTTAATAATTGTAAGTAATTACAGTCATCAAATAAATTAATTATATTTATTAATTAAAAATTTTAACATTATTCTTAATTTTTTAATTTGTGGCATTTGGTAATATTAAAAATTAAATACTAAAAAACTAAACGTTGAATGTTAGTTCATATATACAACACAAAAAAAAAAAACCACTAAACACGCCCTACTACAAGGGGAAAAAAAAAGCAAGCAATTACTAGAAAAAAAAAAAATATAACATGAATTGTTATGGCTATTACTTATAACAATCATGGTGAATCAATTGCAGTATTTGGGAGCTTGTAGATCAAGCTTTAATGAAAGAATTATGTGAACAAGGGAGAATGAAAAGAAGAGATAGAGAGAGAAGAATAGAAGCAAAGAGAGATATAGAGAAACATTTGAAAAAAAAAATGGGAGAGAAAGAGTTAGAGAGAGAAGAAATTGTGTAATTTGTTATTTCATTTCTTCATTGAAGAGCGCATAACTGCTATATAGCTAATTTCTTACAATTTTGTTATAAGCGAACTGCTATTCAACTATTACTAATCACTAAATATATTGTTTAAAATACATATCTTTGAAAATATGTAGGAGCACCCATTACATTGAATTCAGGTACAGAGTGCAGGATTCCTTCACAGTAGGGTCCATGTAAGTCTCCTCCATATTCACAAGAATCATCCATCACAATGAACTCAGGTACAGAGAGGGACCATGAAACTCTACTCCATATTCACAAGAAACATCCATGACAATGTCAATGAACTGAGGTTCAGAGTGCAGCATTCCTTCACAAGGGTCCATGAAACTCTTCTCCATATTCACAACAATCAACGAACTGAGGTTCAGAGTGCAGCATTCCTTCACAGGAGGGTCCATAAAACTCTCCTCCATATTCACAAGAAGCATCCATGACCATGAAGTTAGGTTCCTTTTCTTGACAGAGTCCAAATAACATTCCATCATATCCATTAAACTCTCCATTCGAATCTTCAAGAGAGCAACTATTATACGTTTCATTGAATTTCATGTAAGTTTGGAGAGTTAACAAGCTATCTGATCCAGCTTGGTGGCTCATTGCATTTCACGTTGATGTCTAGTTTGACGATTGTTCCAGGGAATTCTGTATCCAAGGAAACGAAAGAGTATCGACGAATTGATTTTTTTATGAGGGAGAATTCGAATTCCAGGTTGTCAGCCCAAACTTCGCGTACTATTACTGTTTCTTGTTGCTCCATTGTTGGCTTGCTGTGGTATCTTGAAGGCGTAGGATTACGCATATATAAGCGAAGAATAAGAATCCTAATCCTGTTGGGATTAGGATTTTTATAACATCTAAATTACTTGGTTCTTAATATTAATTTTTTTAGAAGTGGCTGTATCTAAATGGGCTGATGCTGACTAGTTGGGTTTGAGTTTAACAGAAGGGTTGTAGGTATGTGTTGAAGGAGGAGGAGTAGTACCTATATAAGCGAAGAATAAGAAGAATCCTAATCCTGTTGGGAATAGAAATTTATAACATCTAAATTACTTGGTTCTTAATATTAACTATTTTTTAGTTAAAGACAAGAATACTTAAAAACTAAAAAATAATGATAAATATGTCTCACACGTAAAGAGTTCACAAAAAATACCACTTTGTAATACGTTTTTTATCCTTTCCTTAAGCAACTTCATAAAAAAAGAAATTGTAAGTTTATTACCTAAAAATTAAGAGATAATTTTGCAAGTTTATTACCTAAAAATTAAGAGATAATTTTTTTACTTTAATCAGTTAAATTTATCAAATTAAGAAATAATGTTTCTAAATCGATCTTCCACCATTATCAATTTTTCTTCTCAAACATGACTTTTTTTTTAATCAAATTTATTACATATCTTGATTTTTCAAGTTTATTCACATTTTTTGATGGATCAAAATTAATAAAAATAGATATTTTTTTTGCATACAATTACATATTTGTAAATCTGTTATAGAGAGAAAATTTTTCATGATATATGTTTCTCACTCTAAAAATAATTTTAATATGATTTGTAATGCTTGTTTTTTTATTTAGAATAAAAAATCATGAGTTTTGATATACTGTTGATGAAAAATAGTTAAAAATGAATTTGTTTAATATCAAAACCAGTCATAAAAAGAGAGATAAAATCGAGTTACTAAAAGTTGAAGACAATATTTAAGTTTAATTGTTTTTACACCGTAAAATTTTTATAAATGGTTACTGGTTTATTTTTTGTTTATTATTCATTTACAAATGATTTATTTTGAGTTTATTTTTTTATGCAACTATCAATAAATAAAAAGAAATAAGAAAAACAATTAAGAAGTAAACATTATTTTTAACCTCTAACGAAAACATTTTTTTTTCTCTTTTTATAACTAATTTTTAATTCAAAAATGTTTATTTGCTAATTATTTTTCATCTAAAATGCATAAAAAAAAAAAAGAAAAACAATTAGAATTTAGCATTATCTCCGACCTTTAATAAAACACGATTTTTTTATAACAACATCAAATAAAATATATTTATGCACAGTAAAATATTTATTTTTATTTTATTTACTTTTTTTTATGTTTATTAGTTCTAAATTTTTAAAAACTAAATAAAGAAAAAAGCTTCTTTGAAAATATTTATTTTTTGTTTATGCAACTATCGATAAAAAAAAAAAGAAAAACAATTAGGACGTAGACATTATCTTCAACCTCTAATAAACACAATTTTTTCTCTCTTTATGATTGATTTTTAGTTAAAAAAATGTTCATTTACTTGCTATTTTTCATCCAAAGTGCATAAAAGAAGAAGAACAATTAGAATTTAGCATCATTTTCAACCCCTAACAAAACACAATTTTTTTTATAACAACATTAAATAAAATATATTTATACACAGTAAAATGTTTATTTTTATTTTATTTACTTTTATTTTAGGTTTATTAGTTCAAAATTTTTAACAAATAAATAAAGAAAATAATTTTTAGGAAAATAATTATTTTAAGTTTATTTTGGATTTATTTTTTTGTTTATGCAATCATTGATAAATAATAGAAAGGAGAAAAATAATTAGAACGTAAACATCATATTTAACCTTTAACAAATACAGTTTTCTCTGTTTTTATGACTAATTTTTAGTTCAAAATATTTATTTATTAACTATTTTTTATATAAAATGTATAAAAATTTATGATTATTTATTTTAAACAACAATAATAATTATTAAATCTTAAAAAATGAAAAATCACGTGTATTTCCATTTTCTTGCTATTTTTTGAAAGATAAAAAAAGAGAGATAAAGTCTGAAAAACATGACATTATTGTTATTATTTATCTCATTATCATTTAAATTATTCATCTTATTATCATTTTTTATCTCTAAATTAACAAAATATATTCAAATTTATTCAAATCAACTTTTTCTTCTTTTCTTCATTATTTTTAAAGAGAGAGAGTAAATGAAAGAGATAGAGAGTATGTTATTGTTTTCTTCTTCTTCTTCTTGGTTCTTCCTTTTCTTTTTTTTCTTTTTCAAGTAAAAAAGTTAAAAAGAAATCTTTTATCTTATATCAACAGTACAAAAATGTATAAAACTAATTAATAAAAATTAAGAGTATAAAAAAATAAAATCTCTCAAATATAAATATTATTTAAATATATGAAATATAAATATATTTATATATAAAAAAAAGTGTGCACTATATCCTTATCTCGTCATTCTTAGAAGCGGCGGTACCTAGATAGTCTGATGTTGATTAGTTAACGGATATTTGGTGTGAGTTTGATAGAAGGGTTGTAGGTTCTGATTGTGAAAGGTGGAAATAATAATGGGTCATCAAATAATACGGCATTTTTGGTAATTAAATGCTCCATGTGTTTTAGGATTGCGTCATCAGAGGGAACAATTGAAGAAATGGCATATACTATACTGAAAAGAGTTGAGCTTTAATATCTACCCAATTTTGAATGATGAGCTCATCAACTGCAGTGTTGCCTCCTCAGAGATTATTTTTTAGTATGACTTGTCTGCCATCTTTCGTACCAATTTCTTGAAATCACACATCATTGAACTGTAATCTATACCCATCACCATGTCGTAGTTTTCCAATGTTATTATCCTGATGTTAAATTTGAATTTCGCCTGTTACATCTTCTATCCAAACCCTTGTTTACGAGCTGCTAGAAGGAAACCAATGATTCAGAAATTTGAGTGTAGCACGCCTTTGAATAAAAACCATTATTTCGCAATAAGAGGGTATTAGTTTAGCTACACATTCATCATTTCCATGGAGGTCTAAGTTATCTTGTCAATAGAAAGCATTCTGTTATAGAAAATCATGCAACAAAAGAAATGATTCTCTTAGTTGTGGGAGAATGTTTCAGCGATACATTTTTTTTTTATTTAGAATAAATTTTAAAGTGATAGAATTCAACTGAATTTTGTTGTTTTGAATAATCATTTTATTTTCTTAAATATTATTGTTTATTTAAGACAAACATAGTACTCATTTCAGTTATAAGATCAATAGAATGATTTTATCTTAAATTTTTAATTGAAATTAATTCTCTTAAAAATTTATAGCTTTTTTAATTTTTCTTTCTCATGAATTCATTTATTTTTTAAATAATAGAATTGAATTTTTTAAAAATAGATTTTTCAAATAGGGGAATCATTAAAATAAAATTCTTTTCTATTGAATACTTTCAAAATCTGAGTTTTCAAACAGGTATTATTATTCTTAACCTTGCAACAAGCTAGATAATTGAACTTGAATGAAATAGAAGATGCCAACTAAAGAGCTTTTGATTAATTGGCATTACAGTCATCTCCAAGACTGCGAGGTTGCAAGTTTAAGCTTTGTTAGAACCACATTAACCACAAATGAGAAGAACAAAAAATAGGGACAGATAGAGAAAAGAATCCTAAACTGCAAGAACAAGCTAGAATATTATTGTACATCACAATTACAAAGAAGAATTACATGGCTACATGCAATCAAAACATAATCCAAGAAAATGAAGGGAAAACTAAACGATGCTGCGTCTGCTTCTTGGAGTGGCATTCACATCTACCAAACGGTTGACGACATCTCTCATTGTGGGTCTGTCCCTTCGTTCCTTCTCAGTACATCTTAATGCAAGTATCAACACACCAATAATTTGCTCTGCAATATTTGGATCTGCTGTTTCGCCCATTAGGCTTGAATCAACAATCTTGCTGATTTCTTGGGTCTCAATCCAGACAGACCTAACCCATCCAGCAATGTCCATTTCCTCTGGAAATGATGAATCTAATGGATTCTTTTTGGTCAATAATTCAAGCAAAATGATTCCATAACTATATACATCAGATTCCTTACCCTTCACAGTCGCATATGCATTTTCTGTCAAGGTCAGAAAAACTTGATCTCAGAGAGCTGCAAATATATAAAAAAGCAAATAACTAGTAATGTGGAAAAGATAAATCACCTGGTGCAATATATCCAACGCTACCAGCAAGTGAGACTGATGACGGTGATGCAGATGACTGATCAAGAAGTTTGGCAATACCAAAGTCAGCAACGCAAGGTTCCATTTCAGAGTCCAAAAGTATATTCTGGGGTTTGATGTCTCTGTGCAATATGGGGGGATCACAGTCATAATGGAGATATGCCAATGCATGGGCAATTCCAACTGCTATTTTATAACGAACACTCCATTCTAGCCTTCGCGGTGGATTTGTCGAATACAAAACATCATGGAGATTCCCATTCTCCATGTACCTGTATAAGATTAATCCATAATCCTTTCTGAACCAAAATTTTTCCACTTTAATCAGATTGCGATGCCTGATGTTCTCAACGGTTTGAATTTCTCTGACCATGCTTTGACTTCCATCTTTGTGCTCCGCATATACAAGCTTCTTCACTGCAAAAACATTGGCTGGAGCCAATTCAGCCTTAAAAACAGCACCATGGGCTCCCTTCCCAACAAGATACCTGTCATTTAGACTCTCAGTAGCCTCCATTATTTGTTTTAATAGCAGTTCATCCTCCTCTAGAGCAGACTTGCACTCTTCCTGCAGCTTTCTTCTTCTGCAGAGTAGAAATATACAAGCTAATCCCAGAAGCAGAAAAACACCTAATGAAGATCCAAGGGTAATCATTGCAATTTTTGTTGCGCTAAGGTTTTTTCCATTCTTGGAATTATGGTCACAAACTCTGAAGTTGCTGATTCCAGTGCAATTCAAGCCACCTGACAAGGGGCAATTAACACAG
This sequence comes from Omphalea diandra, assembly GCA_949677035.1. Classification (NCBI taxonomy): domain Eukaryota; kingdom Viridiplantae; phylum Streptophyta; class Magnoliopsida; order Malpighiales; family Euphorbiaceae; genus Omphalea; species Omphalea diandra. Next base: position 32,861 of record CATIWR010300621.1, read on the forward strand.
AGGCCAGGATTTCCCAAGAATGATGATGGGGATTCATTTACCATCTTCATCAGTTTTTCTGGAATTGGACCAAAGAAGAGGTTCTGCGAGATATCAACTTCAAATAGTGACTGCATTCTACTAAGAACGTCCAAACTTCCTGTCAGATTATTGCTAGATATATCCAGCCTTTCCAGCTTGGTCAAACTCGCCAGCTCCAAAGGAATAGGACCAACCAATCCATTGCTTCTGAGATCTAAATCATATTGCAGATTCCTTATCTTTCCAATCGAAGATGGAATCTTCCCAGCCAGCATGTTTCCACCCATTCGTAAAAGACTAAGCTTTTCAAGTTCTGGCAGAAATGTTGGAATGCCCCCAGTAAAATGATTTTCTTCTAAAATTAAAGTAGATAAGCTAGTCCAATTACCCAAACTTGATGGAATCGTGCAGTTCAATGAATTGAACCCAACATCAAACTTGTCTAATTTCTTAAGTGATGATAGCTGAGGAGGCAAACAACCTTGAAACTGGTTATGTGCTAGAAACATTTCTGTAAGATTTACAAGATTACCAAGCTCTGCAGGTATAAAACCACTAAGCTTGTTCATGGACAAGTCAATGGAAGTGAGATTGCTGCAGTTTCCCAGGGTTGTAGGAATTTTTCCAGTAACCTTGTTGTCACTGATATTCATGTATGAAAGGTTCACATTTCCTGGAAATTCAGGAATAACCCCTAAAAGTTTATTGTGGTCTAGTCTCAATCTCCAGAGAGTTGGACAGTTTCCTACATCGGCTGGTATGCTACCTTGAAAGTGATTATGACCCAAATTCAGAACTCTTAAACGCTTCCCAAAGCAAAGATTAGGGGGAATTTCACCAGTAAACTGATTACTTGTCAAATCCAGTAAATCTAAGCTGCTGTTTACTCCTAAACCTTGAGGTAACACTCCAAAGAACTGGTTCTTAAACAGTGAGAGGCCTTGTAGATGCTTAAGATGTGACAACTTCAAGGGTAATTCCCCTGAAAGATTGTTATGATACAAAAGAACATGTTCAAGGCTTTGGATTTCCCAAATGTTAATTGGAATCTCACCGGTCAGGTTGTTCTCAAACAATTCAAGGTTCGTCAGTTTACTCAGCTTTCCAAATTCACTTGGAATTTCCCCCTCAAGTTGGTTTCTATATAACTTTAACTCTTTCAAGAACTTGCAATTCCCAAGTTCAGAAGGAATTTTACCAGACAAACTGTTTTCTGTGAGGTAAAGAAGTGAAAGTTTATGTAACAAACCAAAGGAAGAAGGAATATTGCCAGTTAAATTTTCGTTACCATTAATGCTCAAGACTTCTAAGCGACTACAGTTCCCCAGACCCGGCGGAAGACCCCCACTAAATTCGTTATATGATAAAACTAGAAGTTTCAAATTCTTGCAATAGCCCAAACCCAAATGAATACCACCCACCAGACTGTTATCATTGGCATCGAATTTAACAAGATGCTCAAGAAAATTCAGACTCAGAGGCAAAAACCCAACTAATTTGTTCTCACTCAAATTAAGTTCTTCCAAATTACTAAAATTTCCAATAGAATCCGGAATTTCACTAGATAACATATTGGAATCTAGCCGTAAAATCGAAACCTGACTTGAGTTCCCAACATTACTAGGAATTGAACCACTGAAGCTGTTATGGTCTAGGTATACGTGCTCTAAATATGGAAATTGAAACAACCAACCAGGCAATTCTCCATTCAGCGAATTGTCGTAAAGAGTCAAAAACTTTAAACTTTGCAGGTTTTTTAGGCCATAAGGTATATCTCCTGTAAAAAAATTTTCAGAAAGATCCAAACGTTTTAGCAGAGAACAATTGCCAAGAAGTGAAGGAATCACACCTGATAGTTGGTTAGTGCTCAGATCAAGGGTCTGCAAATGGGTCAAATTTGCAATTTCTGGTCCTAATGGACCAGAAATAGCATAATCTTTAAGAGACAAAGAAATCACAGCGTGGGTCCTACTGTTACATTCTATGCCTACCCATGAACAAGGGGTAGAATCAGAAGCATTCCAGCTAGAGGTGATGGAAGGAGGCAGATAAGTCCAGTGCCTCATGAGTGATAATAAAGATAGCCCATCAGAGTTCAAAGCAGAAACAACAAGAATCGAGAATTGTTGCAGCAAAAGCAGCAACAAAATGAGCTTCATAATATACACACCAAATAAGAAAGAGAGGAAGAAGAAGAGCTGCAATTAAGCTGCAACCAGTATGCAGGCAAATTTATACTGCAGTTCGAAGATTTTATCTTCTTGAACAGGAAAAAGGGTTGAATATGAAAGAAAGGAATATAAATCTGATCATATTATATAACATCTTAAAAAAAAAAAAAAAAGAGAGAGAAATGACAATCCTCGTTCATTGGTTCTGCAGTTTGGCTGCAACAGCTATAATATTTATTTTTCTAACACATTCTGACCATTGATAAATTCTTTTATGATTGAACTCATCACATCCAAATCATAACTTTCCAATAAGCGGTCTGTATATGATACAAAAATCCATTTGCTCTTTTAAAAATTCAAAGAAGGCGGCGGAGCAGGGGAAGTGTACGGATTTGAAAGTTTGACTCTACTAGCAGTCCGAGAATTTAGACAAGTTGATAACTAAATATTAATTAATAATATATTTTGACTAGGATAAAAAATGATTTGTTATAAAATTATCTAAAATTAGTTAAAAATTACAAATTTATTAAACAAGTTCAATCAAAAAATAGTTTTTTTGGTGAAAATTTCAAAAAAGTTTGAAAATTACAACTTGTCATGAACATTTAAATATTAAAAATATTTTTTATTTTATAATATTGTATTATTTTTTGAAATTTTAAAATATTATTCATATATTTTTAATTTTTAACATAAAATTTTATTAAATTAAATTAATTAAATTGAAAACTCGTAATATCCATGCAAATTCAAAAATATTATTAGGTGCAAGTTTCAAGTAACGGCTCACTGTTGCGTAGAGAGCATTTCCTGTTTTTTGGACTTTTCCCCCATTTTCCATTTTACTTGCTAATATTTGAATTGAGACTGTATCTAAAAATTTATGCCAAAAATGAGTTGAGGTTAGAAATCATTGGTCCCAGTATAACTCTAAATTGCCTAAAGTACAAAAATTATTCCGGGAAACTTCATTATTCCTTCCTAAAATTCAAACAAGTGGGCAGAAGGCATGCGTATGGATTTGAATGTTTGACTTCTAGCACCCCCGTCCACATTAGATGATGAATACTTATCTAAAAAATTTTATTCATATATATATATTTTTTTATTTTATATGATATTTTCAGTGAATTAAATGATTTACTATCTTCCAAAACAAAAATTTTCAAATAGAAAACAAGTTGGTAGGTGTTGAATATATGAAATATAAAATTATAATTCATAAAATTAAATATAAAATTATTTAATTGAAATATAAACAAGTTGGTAGGTGTTGTCTATGTGAAATCTCCACCTTTTTCAAATAACGGCTCAGTGTTGTATATATATATTTAATTTTTCACATATATATATATATATATATATATAAACAAAGTTGGAGATTTCATTGTCAAATGGAATAATCAATTAAAATTTATATAGTATTTTGTTCAATTTTAATTTAAAATTTATTTTATTTATTAATAAATTTTTCTAGCAATACTTTTGGATGATAGAATTGAACCTACAATTAAAATTAAGAATTGAAATTGATTTATAAAATTGTATTTTTACTATTTAAATAGTCCACTAAGAATTAGAATATATTGAGAAAGTCTTTCATATGAAGTACGAATGGATACGGGAGATGGAGTCGCCTTGTCTCACCCCATGAGATGGGTTTATGTACATAAGGCCAAGTGGGGGCAATAAGGCCTAATTGCCCTTTTATAATTGATTATATATTAGTATATTTATTTAATTTATAATTACCATTGCCCCTCTTCCTACAACTAATAAAAAAAAATGGTTGTTGTACACTTTAAAAATGTCCGGCCATAAATCAAAAGTCAAGTTCAAAATTACATGAATTTTTAATTCAAGTACAATAAAATCGAAATTTTACTTTTATAAAAAGTTCAATAGTCTCTCACTCTATCACTATACACAACAACAATTTCTTTTCTCTTCTCTATTGTATAACATCTTCTTCTTTTTTTTTTTTTTTCCAATTATACAGTCAATGTGCGCTTAGATGGTAGATTTTAAAAAATAAATGTTATTGATGATCTCTCTAAAAAATTAGTAAATACTAAAAGTATATTGTGTATCATTGGTGTCTCTACTTTTAAAGTTTATTTTGATTTTACCAATTGCAACGGTAAGTGTGGAAATAAAAGTTTCTCAGCTATGAACATCATAAAAATTCGACTACTTAATCGTATAGGAGATAAATGGTTGAATGATAGTATAGTTACCTAAATAGAGAAAATTATGTTAAATAGTATAGACAACGAAAATTTCACACAATGTTATCAAAATATAAAATCACATTGAGAACAATTGTAATATTTGAAAAAAAAAATATGAATAATTGATTTTAGACTTTATATATATGTATATTTTGTTAGTTTAAATATATAATTTCAATCTTTAAAAAAAAACATAATTTCATTTTTATACGTGAGTTGCCTCACTAACCAATTTTTCTCAATTTTTTTGGATTCGTGAGGTGGTTTAAATTCTAGTAAAGCATCACCATTTGCATACTACTCAAACACGTGATATGATCCTCTGAATCTAGACCGAAGGCAATCCCATTGCTTCAAGAAAAGACTGAATGAAACTTGACTCTAGAGTGTCATAAGCTTTCCCGAAATCAACCTTTATTGTCATAATCCTAAAACCACCTTTCGTGATCTTCATAGAGTGAATGACCTCCTTAAAATAATGACATTATCTATGATCCGAGGGCCAGAGACAAAGTTGCATTGGTTCGGAGAAATAAGCTTGGGAGGCAAAGCTTTTAACCTATTAATCAGAACTTCAGTGACGATCTTATAACTCATATTGCGGAGGGAAATAGGCCTCAACTGCGAGAGATTTTCTGTCCCCTCCACCTTTGGAATAAGCATAATAAGTGTATCATCTACTTTATTAGGAATCACACTATTGCGAACAAAGTCCAATACCATCATAAATTATATATATATATATATGGATCCCATACATAATGTCTTGTTATCTGCCCTCAAACCAATGAATGAACAACATTAACATGAACATTCTTGATTATTTTATAATATTTGAAATTTCTCTTACATGTGCACAGTGTATCACCAAGTGTAATCTCATGCTGGGAAAAGATTTGCAGTTTTGCTCAATTATGTAGAGGCATCTGCTGGATACTTAGCCAGATTGAGACGGATAATGTAGGGATAGATGATAGAACCACAATATAGATGAGCTCCAATCTTTACCCCACTTGAAATTAGCATTAATTCACGATCATAATAATGAGAAATCAGTTTCCCTTCCAAATCCACCATGAAAACACCACCATTCTTCTCTGTATAGTGAAATTCTCCAATATGCTTTGTAATGATTCCTGCTACCTTTCTGACGCTAGGGTGCCTGAATGCTACATCCCAAAAACCTGCAGTTTCCTGTTAAATTTAAAGAGGATTGATGAAATTACCAAGCAATACGTTTTAGGTAAAAGACTGATGAGATTAGCGAATTAAATATTTACCGCGGCTGATGCAATCCAGAAATGCCCATGTCCATCAAAATGGATGCTGTCTGGCATTCCAGGCAGATCAATAAATTTTTCTGTGCTTCCTTTCTTTTCACCTTTTATATAATATTTTGTACACCTTCTCCTGCAATATCAAAACCAATATGAAAATGATGGAAAATATTTGACAGAGCACATTATGCTGTCTATAACATAAAGATCGGGGTAACGACTGTCAGATTATTTCCTCCAAAGGTAGAATAATTGGATAGTCAAATTTACAACTTACATGCTGGTTTCACAGAAGATTATAGACTGTTGATCAGGAGAAACTGCAAGACCATTGGCAAAGTAGAGGTCCTGAAGTAGAACTTTGGTCTTTTTGGTTGCTGGATCATAGCTAAGTAACCTACCATGGGGCTTACCCTCCAAAACGTCCCATATGTAATCATGAATGTGGTACTTGTAAGATGCATCCGTAAAATATATGATGCCATCATCTGCTATATCGACACCATCTGTGAATTTAAATTTCAGACCCTCTGCCTCTTCAGTCAGCAATTCCACTTCACCATTTTCACTTATCTTTAACAGCTCCTATTAATTGCACACCAGAATTATGCACATCTTATATATAGGCTTTAAATTGGATAATTATTTAAATATTTGTTTCTGGAGATGTTAATGTTAATAGTCTTTTACTAAAATTTCAAGTGAGCTGAGAATATGTTAAAAAAAATGCAGTAAAATTTATAAGACCTTATACGCATCAACTACGATAACATCCTTATTGCGTCCAAGGACGAGTCCAAGGGGTCTACCACCGGTGTTGACCCAGTTCTCCACAACAGAGTCAGCAACCGAGTCATTCACCATAACTCGCTTTATCTGCACAGCTCGTGTAAAGCACCCCTGACTCGCTATCATACGCTATATCTTCCGGTCCCTGCAGCTCCCCGACACCCAGAAATTCAGACCCTTGAAGGATTCGACCAATCTTCATCTACGCGTCAGGTGGCGGGTGAGTCAACTCGTGTTGGCCAACGGAGCTGGGTCCAACGAGTCGAGTTGGAAAACGAGTATAGCAGCTAAAACAGGGACTAGAATCGAGAAAAGGATGGTGAAAAAAGGCCATGAGCTGATCTTTGTGATTGGTTGCGATTGCGATGTGTTGTTTGGAGGCACCATTTGCGTTAAGCTGGTGTTGAGGAAAAGCCAACACGGAGAATAAGCCCCTGTCTACGGGAGAAGAGAACAAGAGGGGAATATAAGGAAGAAATCCACTTTTCCTTTGTTTCTAAATTGAAAGAAAAAAATGAAAGATTTAGGAGATTATTATGAATTTACAATCTTGCTCATATACTTTTACAAAAATTTTACAAAAATTACACTAACACTTTATACTGTAAATTTTCATTTTAAGTAAAATTCATGTTGTGAATCAAAAATTTTATCCAAACGTCTATTAGAAGTATAAAATGATATGTGACGTGTCTATAATTTATGATGCTCAAGCGAACTTGAAGAGGTATTAGTAAAAAATGGGACCAACCTCATCATGAAAATGAAATCATCATTTGTCATGAATATGTTATCATCGATCAAATAAATAGATATTTAACCAGATTAATATCTTTTTCTACTCCTGCTCTAACCAACATTAATTTTAAGAATATTATAGTTCAAAAATAGAACTCTTACAATTATGAGCCTCCTAGAAAAAAAAATTTGTGTTTTAAATCATGATGAAGTAATATTATAATTTTAGAATTGAATCCAAGTATCTTTGTTAACTATATAAAATTTTATTATGTAGAATAAATTTATAATGACTTAAAGTTATTTTATTTTTTTAATTTAAAATCAACATAAAGTGAATTTAAATGATAAAATTAGTAAAATAATTTTATCTAAAATTTTTATTTGAAATTAATTGTCTCAAAATCTTATGACATTTTTTATTTTATGTTTTTTTAGTTTCGCATTTACCAATTGATGTTCAGTAGTTGAATATTAAAATATTAAAAAATAATGTTTGATAAATATCAACATTTAATATTTAATTTTAAAACTAATATTCAATATTTAAAAAATATAACTCAATGTATAAATATATTGTTTTAACATGTAAAATATCAAAAACTAATGTTAGATTTTTTTTTTAGTATTAACATTATGTTTATCATTATAAAAATTTTTATTTCATATAAAATCAATTAAATTATCAAAATAATTATTTTTTATCATTATACAATACAATTACATATCCAAATGTTTTATTGAATAAAGGGTAAAATTGAAAATATATGAAATAATATTTACCTGTCCTTCCATATTTTGCTTTCCAAACAAGGAAAAATAAATTTATTTTTCTTCCCCTCCCTTTTATCCAAACATGAGGAAAGAAATTAAGGAAGGAAAATAAAATTTATTTTCCTTCTCATCTCTTTTATCCAAACATGAGGAAGGAAAATAAAATTTATTTTTTCTTCTTATTTTTTTTCCTCCCTACATCATTTTCCGAAACATAGTTTAAGAGTTATACTATAATGGAATTAATGGAGCATTTATAGTGTGGCAAAGGATTTAGCTTGAATAGTTATTAGATATTATTTATTTAAATTTATATAAAAAATTTTAAATTAATGTTTATATTTTATTATATATATATATATATATATATATATATATATATATATATATATATATATATATATATAATGTGCTACAAATGTTAAATAACAATGTTATTACATAAATAGAGTTCACATGTTCTATTTTTTTTAATAATAAATAAAACATGTCTGAAATCATCTATATACGGTGAAGGCGATTGGGAGGGCTCATCACTAGATAGAGGATGTGGAGAACACATTCGATTGTTTTGAATGATCATCTAAAGCTACTCCTGCATTTGTGTTATCTTTTGCTGCTACTAAGTGACCAACTATTGATGTTGCTAAAGCTGCTCTTCCAACACAGAAGACCGTCAACCATCATATGATGATGAAGAAGAACCAACTAAAGGATAGTGCTGCTTGTTAGTTATGTGCCTTAGGCCAATACTTGTAATGAATATTTTTTTTATAATGTCACAGTTACTTTTTATTAAATATCTATTTTATTTACAACTAAATATAAATTTCATGAATTGTTAATTTTATCTAATGTTATGAAGTACGTGACTTGACAGTAAAACTTTTAGGTATGAAGAATTCTATTCTAAACTATCTTTAGTTAGTAGTCATTATTGTAGGGATAACAATGAAAGAATATTAGTATGTGGTTGATTGATAACTATGTTTTACTAGTCGTGGATATGCAATATTAAGTCAAACACATAGATACATGTTTAAGATACATTGTATTGGATCGGCTCGCTATGGAAATACTATATGAATTAATAGTTATAAGTGATTCTCACACAATAATATTAACTTAATCCTCTGACTTGAAAATCACTATAGGTTCTAATATGATGAACTTCATGTTTTGATATAGTCCAACATTATCTTTAATTGGATGGTTATAGAGACTAATATTGAACATAGAGTAAATCATATAGAGAAATATGAATGATTGAGAAAAAATTTGTCCTTTATATATTTTTATGAGAAATATATCTTTGGCCCCTTCAATAAGTTAGATTGAAAAGGATTACATGGTGATACGGTAATAATTTGATAAAGGTTACTAATATCATTTTATATCAGTATACTTGGAGATCAAGAATAAGGATGACATGATCTATGCTTTATGTTCAATTAAAATATAATGTGACAAAAGGATTATAATACTATTTATGAAATAAGTTAGGTTGGACTATGGACCTTTACATAATTTGGGTAGTTATAATGTCTTATTAGAGGCCACTTATAACTTGAGTTAGAAATATGTTTTGAACCATTACCAACATTATGTGAACCAACAGAGTCGCACACTTATAATAGGCCCAAAATAAAATTGAATTTTACTTCTTTCTCTATTTATAATTAAGATAATTAAAGACATTATCTAAATTGTTTTAAATATCTATTTTAGTTTTAAAAATTTAAAACAAAATTGGAGATTTTTCTTTTATCTCTATCCTTTAAGATACATAATTGGCATTAAATATCTTAATGGTTAAGATATATATCTGCATACACGTTTTAGGGTTTTGGGGGAAAAGAAGTGTTCATGTTTTCCTTCAAACACAAAATAGAGAAAAAGAGAGAGAGAGAGAGAGAGACCGTCGTGCTAACACACCTTGCATTTTTTATAGATCCTATTTGTGTGGATACTTGTAGAGAGAAATCATCCTTTGGTGACATTTACATCTGACTCCAAGCTCGAGGTTAGGTGTTACTAATGTAAACCCACTCTCTACCTTCTAACAAATCTGTGATCATTCATCCAAATTGGTATACTTTTTGCATCATCCTTTTCAATTTAATTGAATCGCATGGATCATTAGTGGGTTACATGTAGATAAATTTTGCTTTTTCTATTGTCCATGTTCTACAAAACCCAATACTTTTATGATTCTGAACCTAGTCTGTATACCCATTTCTTCTTCTCATCATTAGCCAATTCAAAAAATAATTTGTTGTCATTGACACTCTCCTCATTTTGTCTATTGTAGTTTCTCGTTCTGAAATTTATCCTTCAAATATTAAGGAAATTATGAAGTCCCTAAATAAATATTAAACAAATATAAAATAAACAAGTAAAATACAAAGATGTTCAAGTACTAACCTTAAAAATCAACTCGCATCATGAACAAAAGTTTCTTAATCCATTTTTTAATATGGAGCTTAAGGAATAATCTGTGAGGTGATAGTTCTATACTGTCCTTTTCAGCCTAAATATGCAATTTAGAGGTTAAAACTAAAGTGAAAAAAATAAATCAAGTTTCATAAAAATGTAAACAAATTTTGGCAGCATCTCCCCTATAAAATGAACATATCCCTCTATTCATAAATGCAAAACAATATTTGGCATCCATAAGTTTAAGATGATGGATGCAAAATAATATTAAGGAAATCGTAACATAATTTAACAATAATGCAATAATGTATCTTGATTATGTTTTTTAAATCAAATCATAAATTAAAGATGATAACTTTTAGAATAATTACAAAATGTCCCCCATGCTCCAAATGCAAGACAAATCCTATAGTTTGGCATGATGGCTTGCCTTTCGAAGTAGTGTTATGTCGATTTCTAAAATATATGTCCACTATATGCCCAAACTCTGAGGACTACCAAAACTATTGTTAATGCTCCCATGTCAGTTCTCTGATTTAACATGCCTAAACTCTGAGGACTACCAAACCAATCTTTGATTTAATGCTCGTATGTCATGTAACATGTCATTGTAGCATTCGAAAGCTTTTTGATTCCATGCTACCTTCACCATAACATAAATTGCCTTATCCAAAATACAATATCTTCGCAACCAATAGCATTGGTACATATAATGCAAGAATAGTTATACATGCAAAATAGATGAATTAGTCTTTCATACATTGCACAACTTTATAAACATAAAAATTAAATATTTAATTTTTTTAGGTCGATACTCATCCCAATAAGAATCTTTAGTCTTATTAGAGACGTTTTTCCATTGGGCTCCCTCATAATCCATTTGCACTTTGAATATCTTACGTATCTTGCGAGAGCAACTCTTAGATCAAATGAGTATACATCATGGAAAAATATTATCATTTATCTTTGCATTTGAGGTGATCAATCAATAACAATTAAGAATTAAAACATACTAATTACTATAAAGAGTGATGCAAGTCCGCTAACTTAGTCCATAATCTGCCTGTGATGTGATTGTGCTTGCATCAAGTTATGGTGTAGGTGGATTTGATGCTAAACCCAAGGCTAATGTGATGGGTGGCTAGCATAATGGTGTAGAAATAAGAGATGGAATTGAAGTTGAAGGTGAAGATAGTGCTATAGTTAGAGATGGTGTTGGAGGAATGGGTCTTTAACACCTTGTAGATGCTATAGCTACTAGAGTGGAAGACAAACTTGCCCCAATTGGATATGTATTGGTTAATGTAGATGGCTCAAAGGAGGGTGATTGGGCGTGTACATTATGACCCCTCCCTGTCAATTGTCACATGTCAGTAGACTGATCTTAACATGTATGTCCACCTCTAGTCATGATTCTGCATATAATACAGCAATTGACTTGCAATTAGTTATATAATTATGCATAAATATAAACATGTAATATAATAACAACATAAATTAAATTTTACGACAATAATTAATCACTATAACTATTATCATCATAATCTTGATCTTGTGTCCCTTTTGACTCTTCAGAGTCTGTCTTTAGTTATGGCTCTTCATTTTGTGATTCATAATCCTTATCATCAATATTTGTAAATTCTACTATAATATCATTAAGGGGACCCAGTCCATGAAGGCCATTAACAGTTTCAACTTGATGCACAATCATATCATCTTCTTGAAATGCATCATCCAATGTGAGAGATTGATCTATTTGGTTAAGAACATCTATCGCAAACCTAGCTTTGACCTTGCACACTACCATCCAATCGACTTTGTCTTGTCTAATGCTAGGATAATTCACATAATACACCTATGCAACTTGTATTGCAAGAATAAAGGGCTTGTACTTGTTAAATTTGTGCTTAATATTATCATCAACAAGATTGTATCATTTATCAATCTTCATCCCATAATTTAAACTTGGATCAAACTAATCACACTTGAATAACACAGCTCACTTAATAGGTTGAGCTATGCACTCTAACTGTAAAATCTCTACCAAACGATCATAATAGTCACACAACTAGTCACTACAATTAGAGCCCTTTATACAAATACCATTATTTGATGAAGATCTTATCGAACCATGAGATTCTGCGTGAAATTTATGTCCATTAGCAAAGTACACATTATATGATTTAATTGATCTTAAAAGACCCCTTGCGAGATGATATAGGAACTTGTAAATAAAGTTCACATCTGCCTAATATCACATAACAAACACATTAGTAAAAGATGAACTTTATTTAATATAACAATGCATAACTTCATACTTTATATTATTTATGTTGAACTCACATATTGTTTGAACCAATTAGAAAAATTTCTATCAAGCTTCTCATTAATTTTAACATCAATAATGTCAGGGAAGGATGGCCTTAACATGTTAATGAACATGTTGTGACAAGATGGCATATGATTTGAGATAGTATTCACAGATAGAAATAAAATTTAAATGAAATAAATATGGTGTGAAATAACTTAACAATTCAGTAAAATATCAGTATGTGCAACTTTATATTTGATATCAAACAAAGGACGATTAGTTAGACATTCGTATGATCGACCAAGATATTTAAATATAGAGAGATTGCCCTCTACTTTGTCGACATCCCCACCATTACGAGGCACCTGTTACTACTTTATGTAGACATAAGGCTTAAAGTAATGAGAACAAAATTTTGATGTTTCCTCAATAGCTTTGCTTTATTTTTTTTGTTCTTTTTCAAACGTCATAGATACCTTTAACATTACTAAAACCATTAAATGACATTGAATCAAGTGAAATATTTAAGCAACATAAATAAAGATTTAATACCTTTCAAAAACATACATATATCAATATTATACTAGTCTGATAACTTTTGCTTCATATAGCAAGTGAAAGGGAAGATGTTCTACGGAGTCGAAGAATGTAAGTAGAAAGATACACTCTAATTTATTGATAATTATTGGTATTTCTTTCTCAATTTTTTTCATGTTTATAACTGTATTTCAGGTGGCTATTAAATGTTTAAAAAATAAGCTCAATCCAATAAGTGTTTGCCAGATATGAGAATCATAACTTTTCATGCCAAACATCTTATACTTTCTCATGTCAACACACTAACTCAAATTAAAAACATATCCATCAAGGAACCTGAGATTTTTTACTCATCCACATATGATTTATCTCCTAGATTTGTCTAATGTGTAAAAGCTTTGGGATATTTCCCAGTGTGTTCATCCTTCTATAGCTTTGGATGTCGACATAATATCTTCAAGTGTTCCTATACTTTAGCATAATTTTTTATTTTGCCTTTGATATTCATGACTGTGTTAAACAAATTTTCAAAGACATTTTTCTAAATTTACACAACATCAAAATTGTCTTATGAGATTTGTACGCCAATAAGGCAAATCCCAAAATATGCTGCTTTTTTTTTTTCCAAGCACAAGTTTTGCATATTAGACCATTAACATCAGATGCATCGAGTTTAGTCATTTTCATTAACCCCAAATCCTTAATTTGCTTCAATATTTCATCCCTTGTCTGAGTAAGTGGTGAAGTTAAAGTCTCAGCCCTATTCTTAAGAAAGGAAGTTTTGTTTCTCCTAAATGGATGACCAAGGCTTAAAAGCTTTTTGTGACTATCAAACTAAGATGTTTTTTCGCCTTTAAAAAATGAGAACGCCTATGAATGTTCCATACAATAAGGAAATGCTAATTTGCCAACAGTACTTCATCTCGACAACATAGAGTAAGCAGAAAAATCACAAATTATCCATATGAGTATAACTCACAATTAAAAATTCTACTTTCAAGATACATTATATACTTGGATGCCTACCTCCCATAGATATTTCAATTTTGTAATCATTAGCTATATAAAAAAAAAAAACATCTATATTTCCTTTTGGGTTACTTGGACTAAGTATAGTTGCATTTGAAAACATATATGCATCTTTCATACACACCCATGGTTGTAAGTTGTACTAAGTTATTATTATTAGACATGATTAATATTATTGTCTTGATTACCAAACGATTAAAAACTATCAGTGTAAAGAGCTAATCTAACATTTTGACTCTCAACTACAAACATTAAATGAGTGCAATGAATGCTTCCAAGTCTCTTAATTAAATGGATGCACCATCATCTTGAAGATGCTAACCATGCCATCTCATTTGTGTTGTTATTGCTTTAGAAGCATACAGTCGTTACAATCGTGGAGTTAAAGAAAAATAATACATACACTTGACTAGAATGTTTATCTTGTTCCTACCTCCCCTCTTTATATCTATGTTCATTGTAAAATTTGCACTTGGTCTCATCACTATCTTGGCCCCAATATATCATTCAAAGATTCTTACAACAATCGATCTTCTGTATGGGCAATTCCAATCCCTGAACTAACTTTTTAGTACTATAGAAACTATCCACTATCTTGTGATCTTTTAATAATACCTCATCCAATAATTGCATGATATCATTATAACATCTTTCAGAAAAAATGGTGCTCTTACTCAATATGCACACACCTAGCAATTACAGACAATTGTGAATAAGTCTTACATCCTTCATATAATTGTTCATCGACTACCTCAACATGTCATATAATTTTTGTGCATCATGATTTGAAGCTTCCTCAATTGTCTCTAATTGAAACTCTGGATCAATAGCATCAAAGACCATTTGGTGATATATATCAGTAGGTTTTGTTTGTTGTTTCATTATTATATAGTTCATCATCAAATCTTAAAGGTACAAATGATTCATCATGTTGATTCCAAATGCAATATCAAATATAAATCCCTTTCACAAAAGATGTAATTTCACTTCTTCAACCTCAAGGTACTTTTGATTTTCACACTTCTGACATGGACAACTAATCTTTTACCCACCCATAAATAGGGGTTGACTACATGCATAGGAAACA
Source organism: Omphalea diandra (assembly GCA_949677035.1). Lineage (NCBI taxonomy): Eukaryota > Viridiplantae > Streptophyta > Magnoliopsida > Malpighiales > Euphorbiaceae > Omphalea > Omphalea diandra. Next base: position 48,268 of record CATIWR010300621.1, read on the forward strand.
AAATTTTCTATCCTTTCAACAAATAAATAGTTTATGCAGTCAACATCATTTACCATAGTATACATCCACTCTTTATCGTTGCTTATTTCTATCATAAAAAAAATAATTCTCTTACTTTCCCATCATCAATGAGCATTACATTCTAATTGACATATAGAAATTTACACATAATTTAAATTTATAAGTGTGAACTTATTCTATTTATATTCATATTTATAATGCATTATAAGTTCACTAAGTGGATTTCTAAGGGTTAAATTAAATATTTTTTTTTATTTTTTTACTAAATAGAGTTATAAACTTATAATCAAATATTTATAATAAGAAAATTCCAAAATACCTTTCATAATGCAAAGTAACTAAACAAAATCAATCAAATCAACGAACAATTAAAAGAATGAAAATCTAATAAAAAAAAGTATATATAAAATGTATCCTTAGTTCTCTTGATTCATGATTGCATTCAAGGAATTATTATATTGATAATTTCAATAAATAATTTATTTTTTTATTTGGTGCTTGCAATTTTGATATGTTTGACAAATAAAAATAAAGAATCATTACAAAAACTACAAAATACGGAATTAAAAATTACCATAAAATATTTGCAGATATTATTTTACTTTTTATAAATAAATTTTTTTTACTTAATCACATATTTTTTCCATAATTGTACATGCTAATTATGTTTAAAAATTCCATCTTCTAGCCCATAAATTCCTTTTCTTTTACCTACAATTCATTTGCTTTACTTTCCTCCACTTTTTCTTCATTCATTTTCATCAAAAGGGATTATAAAATAATATAAATAAAATACAGAAATCCAAATTACAATAACCAATTTTATAAATCAACATTTTTTGTAGCAATTGAATAATCTAAAATCTCAATTTTTCACTAAAGAAAATTTTAAAAAATCTATAAACAAATATAAGTAGCGAATCAATTTTTGGCCTTAATTTGATCCAATCATTGACCAACATTCATAACTAAGTGAGAAAATATATAGCCAAAATCGTAGCAAAATTCTAAAAATTGTTTGACAAACCCCAACATTGTCAAAGCAAGTGAACAACCATAACAAACAAAATTTGTTTTCTAATGCAACACCAAAAACATCCAATAAAGATGACATGAACATATACACCAAAAACATCCAATAAAGATAACGTAAACATAATATTCACTCTTGAAAAACTAAGCATTGAACCCTCTGGAAGAATGAAATAGTTCTCACTATTTTAACTAATAAACAACCTTTGTTTGCATTTTTAATATAGAACTGTAGAAGAATGGGTCTAGAGAATGAATGAAATAATGAATACATAAATTTTATTAAAATTTACCAAATTTTATGACAATTACTACTACTGTAATTATGGGTATAGAATATTAATGAGATGTTGTGGGACTAGGTGAGTTAAAGAAGCAAAATAGAGGAAAGTCAAGACCTTTTGCGCAAATGAACACGTGAGTTTGCTACTTGAACACTGTTCCTATAAATATTTAATACATATTGATAAGCATTTTGAAATCAATTAACAACAGAGATAAACAAAAACAACATTAAGACTAAAATTACTAACCTAGTATGTAGCAGGAAGAGAATAGGGACAATCTATCAGAGTAACAAGGTATGTCGAAGGCAAAGGCAAAGAAACAAAGACAATGAAGGAATGGGTTTGCGGTGGAAGAAGATGATTGAGCAAGGGGTCGACAATGGAAAATAATTAAGGAGCGAGACCGGCAGAGGAAGAGATTGGGAGGGGGTGGCAGAGGAAAATAACATACTGTTTTTGTTGAGGGAGAAGGCGAGATGGGCGCGTTGAATTACCCTAACTATTACCGACAAATCCATAGGTGAATAACAAACTGCATTTATCGATGGCTTTTAATCCCACGATAATATTTTAATGAATTATATTTATATTATACTTATATAACTTATTTTTTTAGTAATTCTTATAATATATTATACATATAATGTATTGATAAAGTGTATAGATTTTTTTTAATCATATTAAGAAATCATATTTGTAAAATTATTTTGCAATAAAAATCAAACATTAATTTAAATAATAATAATAAATTGATGAAATATACCTACGGATTCAAACCGATAGGAAAAGTTACCTACAAATTTATTTCTGTAAGTAAAGTTACTTATGGATTTGTGTCCATAGATAAATTTACCTTCAGTGTTGTGTAAATTTACCTATGGATATGGATCCGTAAGTAACTTTATTCTTATTTCGCTATGATATTATGACATTTTTTATTTGTATTTTTAATAAATAATATTTATAAAATTATTTTATAATAAAAATCAAATTTTATTTTGAATAATAATTATAAATGAATTAAAATTACCTAGATATAAATTTTTTATATTATTTAATTTATTTTAAGTATCAAAATCCTTTTTTGGTATTTTTATTTATTTTATTGAAATTTTGTTTTATAACAATCTTTCTTAATTTAAATTGTATTTTTTAATCGATTTTCACAATATTTTAACTTATAATATCGTTGACCCATTATGTAATTACTCTATCTTTTTACTGTTTTTTTTTCAATTATATGAAATGTATAATTTATTGATATCATATAAAAATATTTTTATAATATTTTTAAAAAATTATTATATAATAACAATCAAATGTTATTTTAAATAATATTTATAAATATATTAAAATTATCTACGGATTCAAATCCTTGGAAACCTTAAGAAATTTACTTACAGCTTAAAATCTGTAGGTAAATTTCTATAGAAAAACCGTAAGAAAACTAAACGCAAGTCTCATGCGCTATATTTACGCTTAGTTTACTGACAAATTATTTTTCGCAGGAAATTTCTATAAGAAATCCTTTGGAAACATGTAGAGAATTACTTTTGAAATAATTTTATAGATATTTTGTAGGAAATTACCTTCAGATATTATTTCATAGGTATTATGTAGGTATTACCTACGAAAATATTTTCCTAAATAAATTTCATAGGTAATTCATTATTTTCTTGTAGTGGGAAAGCTCCTTGATCACTGCTGAAATTTCCAACCACAGGAGATGCTTATTTGCATAACTACCTAAAAATCATACATAGTATCTGCATCATAGGTGATCAAAGCAATATTGCTATTAAGATATGCCTCCATAATTATGTCCAAAGGGGGCTCATAAATAAGGAGCTATATTGCAAATTTGGGGCCACACTTCGCATTAATGTGCTGTATCAAAACTAGAAACTTTGCCTTTATGTTCTTAATCTCAGTTTGGGTGTTCATCAATTTCATTATCAAATCTGCACTACATATGCTTTTTGGCAATGAGTATTCCTATTTTATGCATTATGATCATAACAAAAAAACATTGCACAAATTCCAAATACTAACGGAAATTATCATTGGAATTTGATTCCATGACGTATGAGAAATCTGAAAGACATGAAGTCTATGAAGTGCACTACTAGATTGAATGAAAGATAATTTTTTCATGACAAAGGTGTGTTTTGTGGCAAGAGTTTAGGCTTACTTATAATAAGAGTATTGCCAGATGTTAAATGATCTTTTACAAATTGGGACACGGATGGATTTGATGCAAGACCGTTGGATGTGGAATATAGTTGTTTCTTAACACGTGTATAGGCCATTTTAAAGCTTACATATCGCTTTGCTTATGAATAAGACAAACAAGCCGTATTGTCCATAAAATAGGAATGTAAGTCCACAAGTCAATAAAACCATTCATTTGAAGTAAGAAAATTTTAAACCATATCAGTAATATAGTCAACTATAATTGATTTGATAATAGAAATTTTTACGGTGCAATAACGCATCATTGTAATAAAATAGAACCTACACATATGGGAGGCCAAATACTGTAACTAACTCTTAAGAAATATATATATATATATATATATATATATATATATATATATATATATATATATATATATATATATATAT
>CATIWR010300622.1:0-11715 GCA_949677035.1 Omphalea diandra
AATAGATTCATTGTTACTGCCACAGGAAGCCCATCTCCTATCAACAGTAAACCACCATGTCAGCAGCTTTGATTTGGTAAGCAGTCTTTGATAGCCAGCCAAGTAACAAAAACATTCCTGTGTTGAATTGCATCAACACTGCACCATTGTATACAATTTTCTTGATGAAATCAAGAGTAATTAAAGATATAACAGTTTTGTGAAATTCAAAAGGTTTGTTTTATCCTGGCCTTAAATACGTAAACATGCAAGTCTACAACCTGCATGCCCATGAAAAAAAACATATTTCAACAGTTTTATGCAATAGCATGTCAAACAGGCAAACTCTTGAACAGTAACGGAGACAAAATATCACATGTATCACATAATATGCACTTGTCAACTTATATTCTCTTCCCCTAACTCAACTCTATGACTCTATGAGATGCACCGATTTCTTTTACAACATCGGTAAGATCCCAAATGAAAAATTAGATATTTATTCACACTTACTGATATTGTTCAAGAATAGCTAAAAACAAGCCACACAATATAAACTAAACTTAAAGGTTTACTTGACAACAGTAATTATACATTACACTGTATTAAATCTAAAATTAAATATGGGTTCTTGTTTGGCATTATTTAATAGCAACTTCTGCTGAATGTTACTAGCATACAGATATAATATTTCCATGCATGCCTAAACAAAAAACATTCAGGTTCTTAATGAGTTTCCACATAAAAGTTGGTTGTAACCTTCTTCGCATTCTGGCTTCTATACTAAACGAGAGCCATATTACAACTGTTATGTATCCATGTCGCATTTATAGTGACTGCAGAAGAGTGCAAACTATCAACGAAACAAAGCAAACCAAACCTCTCAATAGGGCTATGTCCGCGGGCATCATTATCACTATGAATCAATAACAACTATTACAATCGTAAGCTCAAAGTTTCTATATCAAATCCACCATAACTAAATATGAAATACTAATTGGATATAATTTGGCTTCAAATGTAACGCAGTTTCTATTTTATGCCAAACCATGAAAACAACATACTCATAGAAATTACAAATTAAGGAAAAGAAACTTAAAGCCCACACTTTAAAGTGTAGAGTTTTAGGAAGTTGAAAACCCACAAAAATACCTGGTGGAAGTCGCCGACGCCGGAATCAGCAGAACTGCCAGAAGTATTACTGACTCGAACAGGAACTTTTTCGGTAATTCGACGACGCTTGACCTGTAGGTCCTCCTCTTCCTTGAACACCGGCGACGAGCCCTCCGTAAGCGCAGTTGATCCTGTTACCGTTCCCACAGCTGTTGCATATGCCATTTTTGGCTTCTCCAGCGCCACCGCTACTTGAATATCATTATCTTTAGGCTTTCCCGTCAACATTATGCAAGCTCCCAAGGAGAGAGGGCAGAGGCAGGAGAATTATCATTATTATTTTGGTAAAGCAGGGACGATTATTTGGCACTCAGTTAGGTTTCTTTGTTTTTTATTTTATGGCATTATGTTGTTAAAAATTCAAATTTTATTAACTGAGAAAGTACATTAATTATTCACAAATTATCATGTATGTATTTTTTTTAAATTAGATGATATTTTTATAATTTTTATTAATATACATTTAAAGTATATTGTGCAAATATTTTTTTTTTATTAAGAGGGAGATACAATCACGATTTCAAATGGGTTAAACATACATAATCATTAATATATATGCAATATAAAAATAAAAATGCATCTCTACCTACAAAAGAAATATATGTTAGTGCCAAACTTATATCAAAATGAAGAGTTAAACTATCTTGGAGTCTTATAGTCATCAATCATACAACTACCTCCTACCTCATACATAGATCATACTCATTTTACTCTAAGTTAAGGAAACTAGGCACATTTCTATGTCCATCATCCATGCATAAATATCAAAGTAGCACAATAAATTACTATATAACACAAATAAATATTAACATGAACAATATTAATATGTGATGCATGAGTTGTGAATGCAAAATACATGTGGAAGATATGAGGGAGGCCTTATGCAAGGGCTAATGTCACCATTTTGGAGTTATTGAACCATTGAATCCTCCTTTATCAACACTTAAAAAAAGCTAGAGCATCTTAGAGATACCTCTAACTATAAAGAAAGTTAGGATATCAAAATGATGGAAAGAAATTCACATAAGGCCAAGAATATGCATGGTTCATTAAGCATGAAATAAGGGTCATAAAGCAATGAGCTTTCTTCCTTAATTTGCTCAAAATCAACTCTAAAATGGAGAGAGTTGGCAAGCTAGGGAGCTAGTCAATTTCTCTTCGTGGTCATAAAGATAAAATCACATGAAAGCAGCTAACAAACATGCATCAACACAATAGGATCAAAAAGTCCTTAGGAATAGAATTCCCTCCCTTAATCATATCCCCAACAACACAATGAAACATATAAAGAAAAGAAGAAGAAAGAAACATGGAGAAGAAAAACTTAAAAGCATTGAAAACATGAAACCTAACATCCTCTCTTAATCCTTACCCTCTATTTATTGGAAGAATAAAGGGTTATGGGTCTTAAAACCTACCCCTATTATGTTGCTGGAACTCATAAGAAATTCCTAAAGACCTTACAAACAAAGAGAAAATGGATGGAGAATAAGAAGAGAAATAAGTTATTCCTCAGTCAAAGTTAGTTGTACATATCAACTAGTGGTATATATAGCCCACTTATTAGTCTATACATACTATAAAGAAGTTAGTACAAAAAACTATGACTGTGATTTTATGAAAAACAAAGAAAAAGAAAAGACAATAATGGGGAAGGGGGATTTAGGCCCTAGATGCTCTTCTTTGATGTGCCTTGCCCTCAGAAGCACTCTGATGATGAAATGTCTTCCTAAATGTAAGGGAAACAATGTAAATGAGCCTCAAAGTCTTGTCTTTTACCTTGAATCTAGGAATGGCAATGGAGTGGGGTGGGGTGAGAAGTTATCCTTATCCCTCGCCTTGCCCTCCTAACAAAGGGAATTTTCTCCTTGTCCTCACCTCTATGGAGATTCCCTATAAGGTAAAATTTTTTATTTTTTTCCATCATTTTTAAATTATTGTTTGAAAATATAATTTATTAAATTATTAAATAAAATATTTTACGTTATAAACTAATAAATATACAAAAATATATAGTTATACATACAAATATTTATATATAAATCTAATAAATATAAAATATATCTAATAACTATAAAAATTTATAAAATCTATTTTATTTTTTCAAGTACTCAAGGGGATCCACTTCAAAGGTCCTCATGGGGACCTATGGGGTGGGGGTATAATCCTCATCCTTGCCCCATTAGGGAAAAAGGGCGAGAATTCCCCATCCCGTCAAGGCAGATATAGTGAAGAGTAAGGAATCCTCACTCCATTGGTATCCTTACTTGAATCTTTGATTTTTGGATTGCGTGTTGAGGTTTTCTTTGTTTAGTGAGGTTTTATGATGGTTGAGAGGTGATTATGGCAAAGTATGATTAAGGAAATTAAACATCTTCCTTCTCTCTCTCTCTCTCTCTCTATAAAAGAGGCATTTATAAATGCGAGGAAGATGCACTTAAGCCAAATGGCTCAGGCTACACTCAATCCTTAACTTCAAACAAATGAAATCAAAGAATCTTCTAGAGAATAGGATTTTCAAGTTATCTGTACATTCAAGGAGTTGGTTGTACAAACTTTAGGTTAGTTGTACAACCATTTATGAGTCAAAGGTCAATTGTTCTAAAAGCTTCTCTTTATTAGGGTTTGGGACTTGGTTGTTCATCCTAGTGAGTTGGTTGTATAACTAACAAGAGGTTATTCTTTAAGGCTTAAGGTTTGGCTTAGTTTGGATGGTGGTTTTGGTTTGCGTTTGATTTAAGGTTTCTTCCATGCTTTGTTCCTTCCTTTTACAATGTTTCCCCCTCATTCTTTAAGGATGATTATAAAAGTTTCTCATCATTATGTTTGCATCCTAAGGCCTCAAAATCCAATGCTTATAGTTTTCTTCTACCTATGAAAAGTAACTTGTTGTCACTTATTCTTGATATATAGCAAGCTTAAGGTTCAAACATAACTCTTAGCCATATATCACGTAGTTAGCCAACACTTAAAAGGTTATGTTTGAGACCCTCAATCATTAGAAACTTGTCAAGAATTAGTGAGTTAACATTCTTACCAATTTTACTTACACCTATAATTTTTCCTTTCAACTATCACCAAAAAAGACATTCTCAGTCCTTTAATTAGATCAAATTGGAAAAAAAAAACCTTTATATCATTTATCATGTGTTTGTAGTAAATATTATCAAGATACCATTTCATTTTTTCCACTTTTGATTGCAAGCACACCTTTAAGGTAAAAAGAATTATTTATTCTTAGGAACCCAAATTCTCTACGTCCTTGCGGGTTAGTTTTAGTTAATTGCTCATCATGCCTTTTAGTATGACAATGATAGACAATATGGTCATTTATACCATATTGAAAATAATCTCTATTAAATTATGTATGTGTTTAGGTTCATAAAGTTGTATAAACTAATTGTCTCTTAGTGAAGTGCCTTTTTTATCCAATGTGCCTAGGAGCAAATCACTTAGGGGTGTATGTATAAGATGGTTAGCTTTTAAAGTGTTAGATATATCCCTTCTTAAAGGCTTTTCTATGAGGCATGGGCATATAGTTATGATTATGCCTAAGCATGCTTTGACACTTGCATTAACCTTTTATAGAGCACTTGGTTGCCTAGTTTTAGGAGGACTAAGTGTTTTAATGTATTTTGCCCAAGGTGGTTTAAGATGTAGAAAGAGTAATAGAAGAAGAAGATGCATTGTATCCTAAATCATATTTAATGCATGTACTTCTTTGAACTTTAAAGATGGTGTCAAGTTTCTTCTTTTTAGAATTTAATAAGATTTCCCTTTGGTCTTTTATTCTTATCCTTTAAAGATTCAACCTCCTTTGTGAGGGAATCAAGATTCTTAAGAGAATCTTTTAAGGATTTTCTTTAGGAAGGGAGGAAGATGAAGATTCAAGAGAATCATGATTCTTAGTGAGTTTGGTAATGATGTTGTATATCTCATCTCTAGAGTAAGAGTCAAAGAGATTTATCTCTTATTTATCATCACTCTTGCTTCCATTTTCAAAGTCATAAAGGAATAGCATGATTCATCTTCTAAGGCCCATAATAAAGATTTAGTACTTCCTTTTAATCTTTTAATCTTTCAAATTTCAGAGCATTAGTGTCATTCCAAGTAGCCTTGAGTACTTTTTTTCCTTTCTTAGAGTAGTGCTTCTTGAAGGGATACTTGTACTTCTTTAGCTTTCGATAATCTATTTTGAGATCTCCCTTCCTATTGCATCCATATTAATTTATTTGGCTTTTAGAACTCTTTGTTTCATATTCTTTTATTATCTTTCCTTTAAGGAAAGCAAGCACAATGAAAAAAATAAAAATTTTAATCCACAAGGCCCACCAAAGATCTATGCGATTTAGTTAAAACAAGAACAGGGATGTGAAAAACTTTACCAATTCAAACAACAGAGGCAAGATTGACAGAAGATAGAGAGGGAGTTTAATCGATAACACCTAACCTCGAGCTTGGAGTGTAGATCATCGAATTTAGACGCTACCAATATGATCAACGTAATTTACAGGTATCCGCATGAACAAGCTCTCTAAAAACAATTAGTGTGCTAGTTTTTTCTCTCTAAAATGTTTTCTAAAAAGTAATGTGAATGTTCACACACTATATCAAAAAATCCTAAATGTACATATATATTTTAATCGTTAAGATATCTATGTCAACTTTATATCTTAAAAGATATAAATAAGATAGTATCATATTTTGTTTTAACTTTTAAAATGAAAAATATATCTAAATATCAAAGTAATATCTCTAATTATCTTAATATATATCTAAAGACAACAATAAATATAACTTTGCTTTTAGGCATGTTCTATATATCTTGAGAGATTAGTAAATATAATTTTGCTTTTGGACCTATTATAAGTGTGTGACCTTATAAGTTCACATAACGTTTGTAGTAGCCCAAAACCTATTTTTGGTCCATAAGTCATAAGTAACCTTTAGTAAGACATTATAACTACCTAAATGTTAGCCCTAAGCACCAAGAAAGGGGGTTGAATTGGTGTTTAAATAAAAATTAAAGTGAGGGATAAAGAAAGAGTAAAGAAGAGACACAAAGATTTATAGTGGTTCGGGTATTAACCAACCCTACATTCACTCCCCAATTCTCTGCAATTGGGTGTTTCACTCACTCAAAATGGTATTTCCAAGCTCACACCTAACGTTTACACTTTGGGTTTTCAAGGCTCGCACAACAACCTTTTACAAATGTTTTCTAAGGCTCACGCTAAAACCTCTCTCAAGTGTTTTTATAGGCTCACACTAAAACCTTTTACAATTGGTGTTTAATGCTTACACCAAACAATCACTTAAAGCATAAAAAAGAATTGAAAGAATGAGTAGCAAATTTGTAAGAGTTTAATTACAAATTAATGAATTTTCTTGCATTTACATCTGTTTGGTGGAGTATTTATGGCTCATACCCACCAAAGAGACGTTAGACTATGAAGTTCATCAAATCTTCAAGACATGCTAGACAGATTTTGCATTAATTTCATGACAGGCGACAGTCGCGATCGTTATTGAAGATTCGCGGTATTGACATTCCAATTTTCGTACGAGAGCCACAAATTGCAATAAAAAATCTCATTTGTGTCTAAAAGTTAGTCCACGTGTCAGCTCCTCATCAGTATATCAAGAAAATAAAGTTGTTGCTTTCTAATTGCCTATAAACTTCGAGGTCACGATCAGTCCTTGTACAGGGCACGACTGAGATGCGAATTTTTCTGTTTGAAGGAGAATTTTTATCTTCGTGAATCGCGATATATATATATATATATATATATATATATATATATATATATATATTGGTTGATGGATTAGAAACCATCCCAATTCAGTTTGGAAAAAAGGAAATAACTAACTCAGTGCCAAATAATCGTCCCCCCTTGCACCCCACACAACCCCCCACCCCCCCTGCCGCTCTTCTTAAGAACTTGCAGAATGTTGACGGGCAAGCCTAAAGATACTGATATACAAGTAGCGGTGGCGCCGGAGACGCCAAAAACGGCACGTCTAACGACGGTGGGAACGGTAACAGAATCGTCTGCGCTTGTGGAGTACTCGGCGCCGGTGTTCAAGGCAGAGGAGGAGGACCTAGAGGTGAAGCTTCGCCGAATTATTGAAAACGTTCCCGTTCGAGTCAGTAATACTTCCGGCAGTTCTGCTGGTTCCGGCTCCGGCGACTTCCACCAGGTGTTTTTATCGGTTTTCAATTTCCTAAAATTCTGCACTTAAAATTGTATGTTTTAAGTTTCTTTTCCTTAATTGCAATTTCTATTAGGAACGTGTTGTTTTCCATGGTTTGGCATAATATAGAAACTGCGTTACGCTAGAAGCAAAGATTGGATGTATATAAATTAGTAATTCAGATTTAGATATGATGGATTTGATATAGGAACTTTGAACTTTTGATAAAATATGAATCATGGTGGAATTTCTAAATATGGTTTGGCATAATAATAGTTGTTATTGATTGATAGTGGATGATGGTGTCTAGAGACATAGCCAATTCAGAGTTGAACCACATAAACAATGTTGTGTTTGGTTTGCTTTGTTTCTTTGATGGTTTGCACTCTTCTGCCATCGTAACATTGATGCATGACAGTTGAAATATGGATCTTAGTTAGTATAGAAACCAGAAGGAGAAGAAGGTTAGAACCAAATTATGTGTGGAAACTCATCAAGAACCTGAACCTGTTTGTTTAGGCATGTGTGGGAATATTACATCTGTATGCCAATAACATTCAGTAGAAGTTTCTATTAAATAATGCCAAATGAGAACTCATATTTTAATTTTGGATTCAATACAGTGTAATTTATCATTGCTGTTGTCGAGTAAACCTTTTACATTTAGTTTATATTATGTGGCTTATTTTTAGCTATTGTTGAAGAACATTATTAATATCTAATTTTTCATTTGGGGTATTACTGATGTTGTAAAAGAAGTCCATAGAGTTGAGTTAGGGGAAGAGAAAATAAATTCATGAGTGCATATTATGCGACAGGTGATATTTTGTCTCCATCTCTGTTCCAGAATTTGCCGGTTTGACACGCTATTGTATAAAACTGTTAAATTATGTTTGTGTACATGGAATGCATGTTGTAGACTTGCATGCTTATGTAATTAGGGCCAGGATAAAACAAAGCTTTTGAATTTCAGAAAACAGTTGTATCTATCTTTAGTTATTTTTTGTTTCATGAAAAAAATTTCATACAATGGCTTAGTGTTGATAGAATTCGACACAGGAAAGTTTTTATTCCTTGGCTGGCTATCAAAGATAGACTGCTGAGATGGGGGTTTACTGTTGATAGGAGATGGGCTTTCTGTGGCAGTAACAATGAATCTGCCTAGCATCTGTTTTTTCAATGCTCCTGTACTAATCAGGTTTGAATGAAAGTGCTTAATGAGCTGGGGATTCATACAATGTGTATGGTTTGGCTGAAAGAGGTTTCTTGGCCTAGTCATAAAGCAAGGGGTAAGAATGCAAACAACATGATATGAATCTTTTGCTTTAATGCTTTAGTGTACTATATTTGGCAGGCAAGAAACCTTGTGGCTTTTCAACAAAAGAAATAGTTTATTAAGGAAGTGCTTGCTAAGATTAGAAGTATTATAAATCTTGGGACATCTTAATAGTTTTTATTTAGTTTGTGTTGTTTTGGGTGGTGTTCTGCTGTTTATGATGAGTTTTTCATCTTTTTACAATGGAGGATAATGTAAGATATTAAGAGCATATGGGGGATTCAGAGACCAAGTATCAAGGATATAATCCCATCTTATAGACAGATGAAACATTGAAGATTTTAGGCTAAGGATTTGCATAATGTTTTGCTGAGATTATTTTCTGAGGACCAGCCTCATCAGTTAGGAATATCTTTGCCCCTGCTGTTTGATTTGTCTCCAGAGGCCCACGTACGATGTTCAAAAGGAAGAGCTATAGTCATATGCTATGCTACATGGCTATCTGGGATGTTTGGACCTGGCAAAATCATGAGCTGATCTTGGTGCTCATATACAGAACACATTAATTTTATCGAACTATATTTTGTATCTTCTCTTGTGATTTGGGAACAGTTAGGGGGATTGGAGTTTTTTAATTGGTTGTGTCATTAACTCATCAATATGGTATTGACTGATTACATTATATGCTGTTCTTATTATTTACTTTGGAACGTTGGAATACTGTTAATTTCAAGAAGAGTTATCATTTGTTAGTGAAAGGTTTAGGTGCTTCTGCAACTTTGGTATTATCAACTTATTTCAATTGCTATTCTTATCTGATTGGTTTCAGTTTAGTAATGAGGCTGTCCAAATAGGTTCGTGTCATTCTTCATACATCTATGTAAAATGTACAACAATTGCATTTACTTATTGCCTAATATCTGCAGATGTGATTACTTATATTAGCTTGTGGCTTAATGATTTGAAAAACCCAAACCTTTAATTGAATTTCTAATTGTACCTCAAATCAAAATTAAAATTTTGAAAATAGGTTTTATGCTGACATGACAGCCATATGGATAAAACAAACTTATTATAATTTAATACCATGTGATGTCATATAATGTGTCTAATAGATGTCATTATAATTTTAATCGTGTGGCTTCCATGTCAGCATAAAACTAATTTCTCCCAATTCTAATTTTGATTTGGGTATAATTGACACAATACTTTCAAATTAGATATAATTAACAAAATTATAAGTTCGGGTGCAATTTAAATTCAATTAAAGATTTGGGTTTTCTGGGGGTTTATATTGATGAATTTGGTTTGTGACAGTATCGGCAAATGAGACGGAAAGAGCAAGACCGGCTTTCAAGGATGGATGCTGACTACCAGAAAAGAAAAGAATTGGCTGAATTCAATATGAGAAGGGAGGAAAGATTGAAAGCTGCAGAGGAGCGGACAGCAAAGAAGCGCTTAAAACGCCAAAAGAAAAAGCAGAGAAAAAAAGAGAAGAAGGTTAAATTGAATGCAAGCGGAGAAGAGCATCAGAAAGAAGAATCTTCGGAGTCTGAAGGAGACTTTGATAGTGGTGAAGAAGCTGCAAATTGAGCAAGGTTTTCTTTTTTCCCCCTGAAATTCTTAATCCAACCTTTGCTTCAAACCTGGTTTCTACCCAGCACAGGGAACCAAGGGAAATCAACTCAATTGAACTTCAAAACTTCGTAGTAGTGTATTGTGTTTATGCTGATGAGGTACCCTGTTATCTAACTTGTCGAGCATAACAAAAGAGAATGATTGAGGAAGGGAAAGAAATAGTATATTAAAGGTCTGCTATTTCTCTCGCTTAAAGGACTACAATAACATGAAATGTCATATAACAAATAGTATCCTTTTGGAATGCGGAGCAGGTTTGTTTGGTGTTGTAAACTCGTGTCAATAGCACAAGCATATTATAATAGGATGGATCTTTAAACATGGGATGCTGGAAACTTTTCGATGCTTTTAAAAAACATGCACTACTGGACTAAATTTGGATTCAACTGTATTCCCTAACCAAACTATACAACATTTTTTCCACTTCTTTGAATCATGGAAGAGGGTATTTGGTAGTTTACACCTGAATTGACAATCTTTACCTATTTATATCTAATCTCGATTGATGGTTCGTGACGGCCTAATTATCTATAAAATTATTTTATCTGTTAACTTATAGAATCAAAATTGCTGATACTTTGACTTTCTGAACCACTTGTAAACTTAGTAATGTTGGAGAACATTTAATTTTTTTAGGAGCAAACAGACCCCCATAATAAGTTGTTAGTGATAATTTTGGATCATATTTTATTAAAAATAAATGCTCAATTTTGATTTTACTTTCAAATCATGTGATTGATCAACAAATTTTGATTTCATCTAATCTAATTAATCTATCATTTTGTCATTAGGGCAGTATTGAAGTGGTACTTTTAAATTTTACCAAATGATCAATGATTATAATTTATGAAAATCAAAATAATTAATTAATGCTTATTTTTAAGTTGGAAACCTTGTATTTAAGATGGGTGTAAGCATATGTCATTAGATGCGAGTCTACTCTGGTGACTTGTTATAATATTGAATGAGATCATATGGATTGAACTTCGCTATACAAATCTTGTATTGATCAGTAATTGGAATTTCATTTGCCATAAATGCAATTCCTATCTGTTGAAGAAAAAAAAAAGGAAAAGAAAAATAGACTATGAAAAAATTTTCTTTTTTCTTTTGCAATTTTATTATAATAGAAAGTGAAGAGTGTAATTGATACCAAGTTCCTAAAAATTTGACAAAAAGAAAATCAATTCGAGTTCGATTCATTTATTAAATGAGTTTTAAAATCTAACTCAAATTTGACTCATTAAGTTAACAAATCAATTAAAAAATTATTAGTACTCAAATTTTTAAGATTGCAAAATTAGTTCATTAGGAAACTCATAATTAGCTTCTCAATAATTTTATTGATAATTTAAATTTAACTATATATGTTTTACAATGTGTGTAAAATATTTTTTAAGAATATAACCCCATATATGTGTGTGTACATATATATATATATATATATATATATA
>CATIWR010300634.1:0-56137 GCA_949677035.1 Omphalea diandra
AGCATATAGACATTAGACATCATTTTCTTATAGATCATGTGCAAAAGGGTGATGTTGTGTTAGAATTCATTGACACAAATCATCAACTTGCAGATATTTTCACTAAACCTCTAAATGAAGAAAGGATGAACTTCATTAAGAAAGAATTGGGAATGCTTGATGGAAGCTCCCTAAAGTGAAAATTTTTATCTTATGATTGATTATATGTGTGTTATGCATGAGTGATAATTGGATGAACAGTTTTGTTATTTATTTCCAGTGGATCACATGTTTTCAAAATTTTTCATTCTTATCCTTGCTGACTCATAATTCGCGATTGCTATTCATTATTCATGATGACGAATTACAAATCAATCTCACCTCACTGTCTAATGTCAATTTGCGATCGTGAAATTTGTACTCCACCGCGAATTTTGGTTAGTTTTTCAAAAATGACTGTTAATGCGCCTTTTCCTAAGGAAAATTTGTCCATTAGTCACATTTTTTAGAATTCACAGTCACGACTCATGAATTCGCAGACACGAATTAGAGTAATCGCTTAAGCAATTAAGTGATTTGATGGCGAACTGTTTCCTCTCTTTATTTAATTCATTTCTAACTATTTATGACCATTTTCACACCCCCTTCAAGCCTATAAACACCCCCCTTCAACAGTGTTGTCATCACTTCACTACCAAACACTCTTTCTCTCTCTAAAAATCTCTCAAGCCATCTTCCTTTCTTGTTATGGCTTCCAAGAAATTCTCTAAGGTTGACAAGGGCAAGGCAATGGCTCAACCTTCTACACCTCCTGCCCTCCATCTCATGAAAGGAATCACCAAGGAAGAAAAAGAAAGATTCAAAGCGAACTCCTCCAAAGTGATTATCCTAAATAAGATTCCATTAACATTCATGCTCGAGACTTTAGGCATCAGTGCGGAGATTAGAGCCTTTCTCTTAAATTTGGGATGGAACGAGTTCATCTTCTGAGATGAACCCGGATACGAAGAAGTCGTACACAAATTTATGTGCACAGTGCAACTAAGCAGAAAATTTCATTCAAGAGTTGACCAATATAGGTTAGTGTTATGGGCTTTTGGCGGCCTTTTCTTTATTACCTTTGACCAATTGTCTTCCCTGTTTAACTTGCAAGTCGAAGAACACATTCCCTTCATCATCTCTGCACTTGACGTTATCTCCTCTGAATTTTGGTCAAAGATTTTCATTGAAACCAAACAAGACCCCCGCTCTTCTTTATCCAAACACATCAAAACCCTACCCCTGTGGATCCTTCATTGCATCATCATCTTCTCCATCAATGCATGAGGTGATGGTAATGAGAAGGTTTCATAAAAAGACTTGGCATTCTTATTTTTCCTTGTCAAAAACTAACCCATCCAAACTTACCGTTATCTTATGGATCAATTGATACACATGAGTATAAAACTCAAAAGCCAATTTCTCTTGCCCTCCCATATAACAACCATCTACTGCTTTGTTGGAGCACTTCATGAGGAGAAAGAGAAATTCCTCACCAAGAAGCTCCTTCTCTCTCAAAACTTCCTAGATTTAACCTATCTCATAAACGCCAAGGCCACACATCTGAACACATAGATCTATACCCTTGGTACAATAGGAGTGAAGAAGATGGAAACCTCCCAAGCTTCCAAGCGAAATAGGCTTCAAATTGAAGAAGGCAATATACAAGTCCCTCCTTCTCAACCAAAAGCCAAGACAAAGTTATCTCTTGCCACCATTGATCGCAAGTTGGACAAGCTAATGAGGATGATAAAGAGAAGGTTCCTCTTCCTTTCACATCTTTATAGTGATATGGTGGATCTCCAAGAGAAATTAGGAGTTCCTCCTTGCCATCTTTCAGACTTCATCGAATTTGAAGATACGCAAGATGGGGATGGCAACGAAGACGACGTTGAGGATGGAGATGAAGCTGAGGGAACACAATTAGCACCAGAGACACTATCTTCTAGTGATGATTCTCCACTACTCTAGATTAGGGATCTTTTATATTTGTTTTTCATTTTCCTTATATTTTTTTTAACAAATATTGTGATCCCACAATTATGAATATATAAAACTTGTTTCTTTGCAAACATTGTTATCTTATGTGATTGATGTTATTCTCTTATCCATTGTATTATGTTTGCTCCTTATGAATACTTATGCATGAATCTCTTTTTTTCCCTTATGTACCCTCTTTTTAATCTTGCCAAAGGGGGAGAGATTGTAAAAATCTAAAATTAGGAGGGAGAAAATAATAAAAACTATAGCATAAGTTGAGGGGGAGCAACATACTTACTATTTTTATCAAATTCACCTTTGATTGAATGAATGATACACTTAGCAAATTTTTTCATAACCATTCATTGAATCATATTACAATCCAATTTCACTTTCCTGCATCATTTTCACTTTAGGATCAATCTAAGTTGTCAAAATAAAAAAAGGGGAGATTGTTGGACTAAGGTGGTTAACCCTAAGTCTTTGACCTCTTTTGATCTTGACAAAGGGGATTGATCAATTCTAATGTTTCATATTAAGTGTTGTTTTATAGTTTTTAGTTAAACTTTACATTGCAAGATTGGATAAAGTTTAAAAATCTCCAAAGTAAGCAAGTGCTCTCTAATTCGCAACTGCAAACTAGACTAAGACATGTTGACAAAATCGACAGATGTATTCGCGGGCCACTTATCTGCCATGACCAATTCAAAGAAAGGAAAGACGGAGTCACATATGAATTCACGGTGTAAGGCTCGCTTCAGTCGCGATAGCAAATTTCAAAGTAACTCAAGATGTAATCAAGTCCATAAACAACTTGACAAGTGTCTCAGGTAACCGTTGAAAGTCAAAAATCACAATGGAAACTTGTTGGTAGCGACCGTGAACCCAAAAAAAGAAGATGAACACTTTTGGCAGATGAATTCGCGTCCTCAGTCGCATCGTGTACAAGGGAAATCGCGACCGCTACTTTTGAGAGCAGGTGAAAAGCAACGACCATATTTTCTTGATGAACTAATCAGAAGTTGCCACGTGGACTAGCTGTTAGACACAAATGAGATTTTTCTTATGGAATTTAGAATTTACGACCACGAATCAAGACTGTCAAGCATTTAATATGAAAATCTGTCAAAACATTTAACACAAATCAAGACTGGTATAGTTTGATGATTTTGTACCCAAGCCAAGCCAAGATCTACCCAAGGATTGAAGATTTTCCAAGTATCACCTCAAGGACTTGATCATTGGTGATACATCTAAGGGTGTAAGTACTAGATCTCAACTTAATCCTTTAGATAATAATCTTGCTTTTGTTTCTCAACTTGAGCCAAATCAATTGATGAAGCTCTTGATGATGAGAGTTAGATACTTGCTATGTAAGAGGAACTCAACCAATTTAAGAGAAACAAAGTATGAAAACTTGTCCCTAGGCCTAAAGAACACCCAATTGTAGGTTGTAAGTGGATGTTTAGGAACAAGTTAAATGGGTAAGGTTTCATCACTAGAAACAGAGCTAGATTAGTTGTTAAGGGATACAACCATGAGGAAAGCATAGACTATGACGAAACCTTTACCCCTATAGCACGATTAGAGCCATTAGAATTCTTTTAGCCTTTGCATGCCACATGAATTTTAAACTTTTTCAAATGGATGTGAAAAGTGCATTTTAATTGGAATCATTGAGGCGGAAGTCTATGTTGAACAACCTCCTGATTTTAAGTCACATTGTTTTCCAAACCATGTTTTAAATTGAACAAAGCCTTGTATGGTTTGAAACAAGCTCTAAGAGCTTACTATGAAAGACTTAGTTCATTTCTCTTGAAAAATTTTTTGAAAAAGGAAAGGTGGATACCACACTTTTTGTTAAAAAACACAAACATGACACATTAACTGTTCAAATCTATATTGATGATATCATTTTTTATGCTACTAATGAATCTCTTTATGAGGATTTTGCTAAGTGTATAACTAGGGAATTTGAAATGAGCATGATAGGAGAGCTTAAGTTCTTTCTTGATCTACAAATCAAGCAATCTAAGGAAGGGATCTTCATCAACCAAACCAAATACATAAGGGTACCATCAAGCTAGATAAGGATGAATCGGGCAAGACGGTAGATGAAAAGAGATATTGAGGTATGATCGAATCTCTATTTTATCTTACTGCATCTAGGCCAAATATCATGTTTAGTGTTTATATATGTGTTGTTTAGTGTTTATATATGTGCTAGGTTTCATTCCTCTCCTAGAGAGTCACACTTAAATGCTATTAAAAGGATTTTTTAAATATTTGCATGGCACAATTCAATTAAGGTTATGGTATCCTAGGGATTCTTCCTTTAGTCTCGTAGGATATTAGGATACGGATTATGCAAATAGCTTATTAGATAGAAAAAAACACTTTCGAAACTTGCCAATTTATAAGTGAATGCCTAATTTCTTGGTTTAGTAAAAAGTAACGGTTGCCTTATCCACCGTGGAAGCCGAGTATGTTGTTGTAGGTTGTTGTTGCACCCAAGTCCTTTAGATGAAACAACAATTAAAGGATTTTGGCAAAGTGTTTGATCACATTCTTATTAAATGTGATAACACAAGTGCTATTAATCTCTCTAAGAATCCCATCCAACACTCTAGGAGCAAACACATAGATATTAGACATCATTTTCTTAGAGATCATATGTAGAAGGGTGATGTTGTGTTAGAATTTATTAACATAAATAATCAACTTGTAGACATTTTCACTAAACCTCTAAATGAAGAAAGAATTAACTTCATTAAAAGGATGGAGTCGTAAGCAAGATTCCACTCATTGGAGTGAAAACCTGAGGTGTTCACTTTGATGACTCCATTAGAAGCCTAAAATTGACTTCACATTTAATTTCTAGCTCACTTCAACATTTTAAACTTATTATTAATCAACTCTATTGCATTCATTTACCCTTCACACTTCATTACATGCATTAGGTCTGCCCTTAGATAAATTGATGGGTTCTCCAAACTTGAGACTTAAGCTCCATTCGAGCTTAGGAGATGGTGAGGAGGGTCCATCACTCATAAGCCTCATAGCCTTGGGTATATTAATTTAGGGTTTATAACAACCATCCTTCAAGCTTGGCCATCAACTTCAACAACCATTTCAACCAATAGGTGCATGTAAGAGCTAATAACACATTGGAATAGGATACCATTTTGTTTGTATTTATCCTTTAAATGAGGGGTTGACATTCTTCAAGGAACATGATTAGGCATCTCTCAATGTAAATACAATGTTATCTGAATCCACTTATGTAAATACCTCCTAATGTAAATATTTGTGCATCCCTAACCTTGCCATGTAAAGAAGTTTTTATGTAGAATGGTTATGTATATCTATATTTCCTTTCTAAAGGAATTTCTATTCTATTTGTAAATATTCCTTTCTAAATAATGTAATGAGATTCTTTCTTATAATGAACTTTATGCATGCTCTTTGAGACTTGACCCTTTTTTAGTTTAAGGTGATTGTTTACATTTTATACCCTTTATTAGTAGAAGAATGGGACCCTCTTAGGATAGAGCCTCTATACTTCATGTGTGAAAGGAATAAGGTTAGAAGTATCTTTTGAAAATGGTGTGTGCATGACATGCATATCACACATATATGCATCATTTACTTGTACATGCATCATTCTAATAACCCTTGTCTTATAACCATCATAGTTCCATCCAAACCCTCATGAAAGAGAATAGGCAATTGACTTGCTAGGAAAAGTAAGATGTCGAGCTCGATCCAAACAATTGATCCACTCATGGAACTAACCATGCCACTAAAGATTCTAGATAATAAGATGGCAAACTTTAGTCGTAAGATGGAGGAGAGGATTGCTAATGAGTGAACAAGCATGTTAATGAGATTTTGAAAAAAAAAAGATGTATATATTACAAAAAATGACAAGGGAAAGGTACCAATTGAGGCACCCCAATCTATGGTGATTGATGATGATTTGTTTGGGATGAAAGAATTCTATGAGAGCAAGCTTGCTAGGGAAGTAAGAAGCACTACTTGTGTTTTGGATAAACCCTTAAAGAGTGAAAATGAGAGCACTCAATTTGATGACTTTACAAAACAATTGGAGAAAATACATAAGACATTGGGTGCTAAAGGCTTAAAGAGAGGGATAAATATTAAGGAATTGCTTGCTCCCAAACTTGAAAAGCTTCTAGTCAATTTTTGCATACTCGAGCTCCTAAAGTTCATTAGAACTTATAATGCATAAAGCCATGTCTATTCATATGTGCTAGTAATGATGGCTTTCGAGCTGTTAACAAACATAATGTTAGAGCTTTTTGAGTTGTATTATAAAGGTATGTTAAGACCTGGTATTTCAATCAGGCAATGACTATTAGAGATTATTAAAAAGAGTTGACAAATGCTTTTTGAGGAGCATTATGCTTGCAATTTAGACTTAGAGGTCACTTTATAAGATTTGAAGTCTTTAAAGTAGAAAACTAGTAAAAGCTTCAATGACTACATCAGAAGGTGGAAAAAGATGGCCTCTAAAGCCACTATTAGTCCAATCAATAGAGAATAGGTTCAGATGATTGTTAGGGGGCATTGCCTCATATTGGTACCAAAATCAAGGTCATGATGGTAAGGAATTTTAGAGATCTTAGGGAGGCTAGTTTTCAAGCTAAGGAGGTGGTGTCTACATCAAAAAGACAATATGGAGGTAGAAAAAGTGCCCCATCATAGCCTCAAGCTAAAAAGGGTAAGAAGATCAACGTAAATGTAGTCAGGGCTCTAAGATATTTTATAGATTTAGGGATGCCACTCTCCAAGGCATTCAAGAGATTATAAAAGAATGATGCATTAAAGCCTTTAAAGTTGAGATTGCTCCTACTTTACTGCTTAGGGTATACGATGCCAATGTTTATTATGCTTTTCATTAAGGAGTGGGGCACATTTTTAATGATTATTACAGGATGAGACATGAGATTCAAGACCTCATCAATAACAAAATGATTGTATCGCTAAACTTAGGAAGATTAAGCATAAGAGGAAACCCTCTCTCGAACTATCATAATGTCCCACCTCCTCATTAAAGGTCATTTATGATAGATTTTAAGATACATGAAGAGGTTGTTATGGCTACCTTTGAAGAAGTACCAAAGAATCTTAATGTTATGGTTTACATTATCAACCTTTGGGATAGTTCAAATGAGGAAACGGAGGGAGCAAGAAGGAAAAGAATGGTCAAGCTATGGGAGGACAACGATGAAGAGAAAAAAGTAGGAATAGGTGAACCATGTAACATGAAGTGGAAAATATTACCCTAATAAGGAGGCCTCTAAGGAACCAAAAATTAAGGAAAAGATAGATGAACTTATTGTGAAAGAAAAAAAAAAAAGAAAGGATGATAACCCTATTGTAAAAGAATTAAAGAAGATGCCTACTTTGATCAGTTAATGCGAATTGCTCATTATTTATAAGGAGCATAATAAAGTGATGGTTAAAGCTTTGTCCAGATTAATCATTTGTAGTGAAGCCACTTCAAAACATGTTATTGCTTTGGTCACCCACAAAGCAAAAGATCACCTTTTTTGGATTCAGATTTGTCCTTAGAAGGAAGTGATCATAATTTGGTTTTATTCGTTAGGGTCGAGGTGAAAAGGAAGTGCACTCTATGTGTGATGGTTGATGATGGATTTAGAATTAACATCTACCCTTCAAAGTTGTTACACAAGTTTAGATTATCAGTAAAAGACTTGGAGGCATTAGATAGCATCATTCGGGCATATGATGATAGTAAGAGGCCAAACTCAAACGTATTCAAGACCATGGTGAAGACAAAAATCATAGAAATGATGGTTGAATTCACAGTCTTGATATTCCCACCACCTTTTCATTATTGTTGGAAAGGTTGTGGTATCATTCATTGGGAGGAGTATAGTCAACTATACATCAGAAGGTTAAAATTTCTTATAAAGGGGAGATAGTGACAATCTGTGCGAAAGTTAGAGACATTATATTGACACTAAGTGTTACTGTTCCATATCTTAGAGGTTTTCAAATTGTTGGGACCATGAATAAATTAGTTGATTCTAAGATGATGGGAATCGTGAAAAACATGAACTTTATGCTTGGCCAAAGGTTAAGGAAGAATTCCACCGGTGTGTCTAAATTTCCTAAAATTCCTACTCATACTACTTAGAAAGGACTTGGGTACTATGGTAAATGGTCAAAGTTATAAGTGAGGGATTTATGTAGACCATTATTTGACTTCTTTGTGAAGGAAGGAGATGCAATTAGAAAAGTTGAAGAGGAAACTATGAAAGAGGGTGAAAAGCTAGCAGGTTGCAATGTCATGGACGAGCTTAAAAGGGCTTTCTTTTAAATGGGTGTTGGAGAGATGGGTTATTAGAATTACTAAGATTCATCAAAAGTCAAGGATGAAAAAAAAAATAAGATAAAGAAAAAAGTCAAATAGGTTACAAAGACAATGAATATCCAAGAGTCAGGTTAATCTATAGTACTATACAACCCTCAAACAACATGGCCATGGGATGATAGGAAAAAGCTCCCAAAGGAAGAGAAAGAGTGATACTGGCTAGAACAACACTTTTGGGCTACTAGTTAGGATTTTACAAAACAGAAAGCAAGGATGATGAGTCAGAATACACCTTTTGTAATTCCAAAATGGGAATATACCAAATTATGTAAGTTTAGTTAAGGCACATACACTAGTCTGAGTTTGACTGAGATTCCAAGTATTACAGTGAATTCCATTAAAGACTTGGGTGATGGAGAGAAAGATCAGGATTAAGCCTCAAACATCGAGCATGAAAATTTGGAAGGGATGGTTCTCTGGGAAAATTTTATAAAGATTAAATTGAGGGATAGTCAGATGAAAGTGACTTTGAAGAGGTGATCAAAGCCATGGCTAATACAGAAGGTGAGAAAGAGATAAGCTCTGAATAGGGTAGTGATCTTAATGCTGTAAATGATGAAATAAATGAGAGGGAAGAAGAGAAGGATGTGGTGGACGAAACTCCTACTAACCCACAAATTGAAACTGCTTTTATGATCTCACTGATGTTCTTATTTCTAGCCTCTTCGAGGAAGATAATGTATTTCTTTCTAAGTTTAAGGCAATGAATGATGAATTAGCTTACTTGTGTGATGATAACATACATCATTTTATCAACACATTTAACATTAATTCTATGGTTACCACTTTATTTAATCTTAGCGCATTGAAAATTTTAAAAATCTTGCTCATTGCCAGTGGTGAAAATTTTAAAAATCTTGCTCATTGTCAGTGGTATCACGTCGAAGGAGTAAAGAAAATTTGAATAATTACTCAAGAAGTACTAGAGGCAAATACAAGAGGCTCTTTTCCTAAATATATGAGGATATACCAAGAGTTTATAAGTGAATTGCATAACATAAAATTCTAAGCTACCCATATATGAAATCGTTAAAGCAAAAACTTTGGAGGGTGAGACCCAAGTGGGCCCATTTGGTTAAGGAAGAAGTGGCAAACCAGTTAAATTCCAAATTTTTAGAGATAATGGACTATCCTGAATGGTAAGCTACTATAGTTCCAATACGAAAGTAAGGATGTGTGTGGATTATAGGGATTTGAATAAGGCTTGCTCAAAAGATGGCTTTCCTTTACCTCATATTGATGTGTTAGTAGATAGTGCTGCAACATGTGTTGTGTGATCCTTTATGAACAAGTTTTCTAACTAAAATCAGAACCTTATAGCTATCATGGACAAGGTGAAAATAGCTTTCATCATGAAATGGGGAGCATACTGCTATAAGGTAATGCCATTTGGGTTGAAGAATGCAAGTGCAACGAACCACCGGGTGGTGACAACTTTGTTTCATGATTTAATCCATAACGAGGTGGAGGTGTACGTGGATAACGCGATGGTAAAGTTGGAGATAAGATATGGGTATTTTGAGGCCCTAGAGAAGTACTTAAAAAGGGTTGATGAGTATAGCTTGAGGTTGAATCCTAAAAAGTGCATGTTCACAGTTGCATTTAGCAAGTTATTGGCAGACATAGTAAGTGAGAAGGGCATTGAAGTGGTTCCAAACAAAGTGAAGGCTATTAAAGACATGCCCATACTAAAGACAAAAAAAAAGCAACAAGGTTTCTTAGGTCATTTGTAATATATCAATAAGTTCATAGCAAGACTTACTCCCATTCGTGAACTAATATTTAATTATTAAGAAAAAAACCAATCGGTTAAATGGAATGAACAGAGTTATAAAGCTTTCAAGAGGATAAAGGAGTATTTGACTAAATCATTAGAACTAAAACCCCCAAAACCCAAAAAGCCATTAGTCTTATATTCGATAGTAGAGGAAAATTCCATAGGTGAGATGTTAGCTCAAGAAGAAGAAATGAGGAATGAACATGTTGTGTACTATCTCGACAAAAAGCTATTGTCTTATGAAAAGAAGTATAATCAAGTGGAGAAGACTTGTTTGGCATTGTTGTGGGCTACAAAGAAATTAAAACACTATTTCCAATCTATAAGCATCAAATTATAGGTCTCAATATGCAAGATTGATGATGAAAATCACTAAACCTATTCCACAAGAAGCAAGGGAAAAAGCCAAATGAAGAGAAACAAAGCCTTGGGAGACCTTAGAAGAACCGAAAGCCAAGCTTACAATTGAGCCAAAACCCAAAACTAATCCTAAGACCAATCTTGCATAGAAGGATGTACATCCCACTAAATTGGGATGTATAGCCTATCCCACAATAAGGATGTACAACCCACAAATAGGGATGTATAACCCTACCTTAAACCCTAATCCTTAAAACCTTTTGAAACTAGTCCCTCCTTAAACCTAAGGGTTACACAGCCCTAACAGATGGATGTACAACCTATCCTTAGTTGTATAACCCACATGTAAACTTTAATTATAATACATTCATCTCTTTCTTTGTGATTGGATGTGTCCATAGTATAATTAGAAGTATTTTTGGGACCATGCACCCATCCAATACCTATAAATACCCCCCATTTTGAAGGTGGGAGGGACGCTTAGAAAATCCTATGGTTACTTTACAGAAATCACTTTTAAAAGCACCCTTAATATAAAAACCCTAAACCCTAACCCACTTCTATCACTTCTAAGGTAGAACTAGGACTTATCTCTTCATCTTTATACATTCTTTAAGCATTTTAGGATGAAAGTATTGAACTTGTGATACACAAAAGGCATCTAAGAACCCCTTTCCTACTTCTTCTTCTTCCCTTTCTTCTTTCCTCATCTATTTTTAAAACCTAGGAAACAGGGGTCGTACAACCTTATCTATATGTTGTATACCTTCATAGTAGTTGTACAACCCAGTTTGTTTGGTAGTCAGTTTTGTAAAAATGGTGTTTCTTTTACATTTGGATTTCATCTTTTTCAAGCCCTCCTTTTTTTGGGGCCTTTCCAATATTCCAGTGGCAGAATAAGGGGAGGATAAACATCCTAGGATCCTTTTTCATATTAAAAATGGAATTTTGGGGTGATTTTAAAATGGTTCATCACATTTTTTTATGTAAATATGTTCCTTTATGTGTGATTTAATGTAGTGTTAATTTTTTATTTTGGATATCTTTTAACAGTGACCAAGTGAAGGGTTAATCATTCATAAGATCTTAAGAGTATTCCTTTTTATGGTTTTGCTTATGATGGAAATATATGAATAGTGTTTTGGCCCTTATCATATTTCTTTGATTTGCATTCAAACCTTCTCCATAGTGAGTAACATTCATGAATGCCCAAGCTCTTTATGAGCAATAAAAGGAAGGGTTCATTGACCCTAGGATCTCTTTTTTATGGTGATTATTGCCTTAGGCCATATGATGTCCTATATAGTGTTTTACAACTCATGTTTAAGGTTTTAAGCATTCTATGATTTATACTTCTTGATTATGTTATATTCTTATTTGTGACTATGGAATGTGTTATTATGGACTTAGAATGTTTGCTGAGATACCTTGACTTTGGGAGATATGGTAAGATGATTACCATGGACTTTTAGTTTACTTCAAGTTTTCTTTATTTGTTTCTCATATTGACTTATTACTAACTTGTTTCTTCATTTAGGTATAGGTGTGATTACTTGGAATTAGACCGTGAACTTGGTCTTAACTATTATCCCCTAAGGATTATGTCACTATGTGTGTGAATGGATGATGCATGCTAAAACCCTAAGCCATGTCACATGACACCCCTTTCCTATTATGGATGATTATATGCGTTTGGATGATGATACATGTATGGAATCCCCTTTTGCCATGATGCATGATCCCCTTTCCCTTTGGGTTGATGACATGATTTGCCTAAATGAATCATGCTTAAATGTATACTTAAGGGTGTTAACTGAACTAATCAATAACTTAGCTAAAATGTTAAAAGTAAATCAAAGATGCTCGAAGCCCTTATCCTAATTTTTGGGTAGTTTGGGGGTATCTAACCTCTTCCCCAAGCCATACCAAATTTTCAAACCCAGTTTTTAATTGGGTGAAGACCAAATAGGCCTTCTAATTGACTTAATTTTAGTTCAAATTTTTTCTTCCCCAAATCCTTATCTCGACTAAGGTTAAATGGTGACTCTACATTTATTAGGGATAGTACCAACGTATAGTCTCGTTTTAATCTCTCGATGACCATCATTTGAACTTAAGGCTTTGAACTTGCGTAAGGCCTAACGGATCCCATGATGATCCCTTCGCGTGTTATTAATAGGACTTATACTAAAGTATGACCCCTGTCCTCTAGACCCTCATTATTGAACTAAAGTAATATAAAGATTTTCTCCTTTTAGTGCCTTGGTGTACATGTTCTTTTGAGGCTTTAACTATTCTTA
Organism: Omphalea diandra; assembly: GCA_949677035.1. Classification (NCBI taxonomy): domain Eukaryota; kingdom Viridiplantae; phylum Streptophyta; class Magnoliopsida; order Malpighiales; family Euphorbiaceae; genus Omphalea; species Omphalea diandra. The sequence continues at coordinate 12,860 of CATIWR010300634.1, forward strand.
GTCTAAGGCAACCCTATGCATTCTTTGCCTCATCATGGTATAAAAATGGGATCCTACCTAGGAAAAAGGCATTATACCTTAATGTGTGGGAGGAATAAAGTTGGGAGCATCTTTTGCAAAATGACTTATGCACATCATGCATATATGCATTGATTACTTACTCATGCATTATATTAATAGCTCTTGCTTTGTAACCATCATAGCTCCATCCAAACCCCCATGAAAGAGAAGAGGTAACTAACTAGCTAGGAAAAGTAAGACGTTGAGCTCAAGTCAAAAGGCTAGTCCAGTCATGGAACAAAACATGCCAACCAAAGTTTTGAAAAGGTTGATGATCGACTTTAACTGCAAAATGGAAAAGAGGATTGTTGAAAAAGTGAACAAGCAAGTTAATAAGATCCTAAATAAAAGTAAGGAACCATTCAGAGTGAGGAGTTACTGTGCAATGATATGGACAAACTTGAAAAGGCTTTTTTCCAATTGGATGTTGGTGAACTGGGTTATCAAAATTATCAAGACAAATCAGAATAGGAAAATGATAAGAAGAAGAGAAAGAATAAAAGAAAACAAGTTGTAGGAATTGAGAACAATCAGGAAACATGTCAATTTGTGGTGTTGTACAACCCTTAGTTTATATTGCCATGGAAGGACAAGAAGAAGACTATTGATGAATAGATTGATTAGTATCTGCTGGATCAGAATTTTTAGGTCACTAGGGAAGATCATGCATGGAAGGGGTCTGACTTGACAAAGCTGAGTGCACCCTTCATGGACCCAAAATAGGAGTACTCAGGGCCATGCAATTTCACTAAAACTAAATACAATGGGATAAAGTTCATTGAAGCTACTTCCACTAGGATAAAGTTGGAGGATATTAAGAGCATGATCGTGAATTCCATTGAAGAGGTGGCTAGAAATGCAAGGTCATACGAGGGAGACTGAGCCAACTATGGCAATAAGTGTAACTCTCTAGGCAGATTTCTTGAAGGTTGAACTAGCATATGATCATATGAAACAGAATTTTGAGGGGGTTGTCAAAGTTATCATAGGGATAGAAGATGAAACAGAGAATTAGGTTGAAACAGATGTTACAATAGGTGATGACATAGGCATTTTGGCCAATAAAGGAAAGGATAAAGAGAAAGCATAGGAAGAGGAGGTTCTCACCACTCCCCAAATGAAGCTATTTTTCCAGAGTCTATTGATTTTCTTGTCTCTAGTCTCTTTGAGGATGATGATGTATTTCTTTCTAAGGCAATGAATGATGAGTTTACTTACTTATGTGATGTGTTTTTAGTGGTAGTGTGCATAACATGCATCATTTCATTAGCATATTCAACATTAATTTTATGTATACCACTGCATTTAACCTTGGCACATAAGATTCGAAAAGTTTATCCATTGCCAATGATGTCATGTCAAAAGAGGGAAGGACGTTTAAGCAACTACTTAGGAAATGTTAAAGGGTCTTTGCTTAGACATATAAGGATATGCCAACCTACGCACATATGAGGCCAGTGAAATAGAAACTGCAAAGCATAAGACTTGAGTAGGCCCAATTATTCAAAGAAGAAGCAGCGAAGTAGTTGAATACCAAGTTTTTAGATATGGTAGACTATCCTAAATGGTTAGCCAATATAGTGTTGAAACTAAAAAAAGGATGGAAGACTGAGGATGTGCATCAACTATAGGGATCTAAACAAGGTATGGCCAACGAATGACTTTCCCTTACCACACATTGACGTATTGGTTGCTAGTGTTGCAGCTTGTGTTATCTATTCCTTCATGGATGAGTTCTCTAGGCATAACTAGTGCAACACCCTCAACCCAAATCATATGCATTTTAATTATGTTATATTTTAATATATGCATTGGATAAATGATTGTTTAGACATGTGAATTACATAAGCATGACAATGACACTTGCACCATTGCATTTGGGACACTTGAACGTATATGTAATGTTTGTATAGTTGCATGAAAAATGATCTTATGTTGTGTGTATGTTATAGCATCATAAATAATGGTGTTATAGAGATTATTTAAAAGTACAAAGAGCATCTAAAAGTATAAGGATCATCCAAGGATTAGGAGATGGATAGAGGTGTTTAAGGAGTGAAGATGAGGGGCTAAAAGAGGAAAAGTGAACTTCCAACCAATAGAAATGCAACACCATGATTTTGTATTGTTACAATATGTTTACAAGTGGAATTTTTTACCCTTTAGGATCAGAATATAGAGTTTAGATGTGGGGTACAGTAGAAGAAAGAGATATTTAAGGAAGAAAGAAAGGAAGGAAGAAGAAGAAAAAGAAGAAGAAGAAGGAGAAGGAGAAGAGTGAGCTGCTTAAGAAGGAATTCTAAGGTTTTTTAATTCTGGGAAAATAGGTAAGCTAATTTATCTTATTTTCACATGAAATTAACCCCTCATGACATGTTAATCATGTATTGTTAGTGAGAATTATGGAGTATTTGGGGTAGAACACTTGGATGGAAGTTGAAATTCAAGAGACAATAGCTGATTGTGTTGGTTTTATTGTTAGAGCAGAATTTTCTACCCATAATTTCATAACCCTAGGATAGTAATTAGGGAAAGTGAAAAATATGAAAGTTGTAGCTTTATGCCCCCTATAAATGCATATGAAACAATTTTTCTTGATTTGGTGTGTGTGAGGAGTTATGGCTCTTTCATTTGGCCTGGTTCACAACAAATCGAAATCACCTAAGTCTTTATGTTTTCTTATATTTTGATGACCATAGGTTTTGATTTTGACAAAGTTCAAAACATGAAATTTGTAGTGTTATATCCTCTATAAATACCTGTAAAGCAATTTTAATTGATGTGTTGTGTGAAAAGATATATGGATCATTGACTACCTGACCCTGTACCCGGATGAAACCTCATCAGTCTTTAAATTTTATTTTCCAAAAATTTGATGGCCATAGATTCGGAATTTGGTGATGTGTAAAACTTGAAAGTTGTATATTTATGTATTATCTACATGCTTGTGAAATATGTTTGCCAAATTTAACATTATTGTTGAGATATTTCCCCTTTATTATGATTGATTGTCAATATGTCGAAAACCTGCTCACCTGAGATTGGTCATTTGTTTTGGTGACTTTATAGACTGAATTAGACAATGAGTAAAACATGAAAAATTTTTCTTTATGTGTTCACTAACTTCTAGTAAATCATTTTTGGGATTGGATTTGTAATATTTGAGATATATCTAATAATGTAAGACCTACTCAAGCTAAGATGACATTGAAACAGGGCAAATTCATAAAATTGACTATAAATTATGTAGTATATATTTTTTATTGAATTTTGGATATGGTGTACCCATATATGTTTAGTTTAACTAAAAAAAAGAATCAGTCATTTGGATTTGTGAGTTATAAGTAATTATTGAAACAACCTATCAAGTTCATGATATTTTACTAGAGCATATTTGTATAACAATATGAAGATCTTATTTTATCATCATGGATTAATTTGGTATATTGAAATAGGTCCTCGAGGCATTAAAGATAATAGTGGGAATAAGCCATGACCATCCACAACCTAAAAACCTTGAAGGAGGAGGTAAGTAAATAGCTAACGGTACTATTCATGTGATTGGCTAAATGCCATGAATATATACTCAATGGAATGAAATGTTGTTTAATGAGATGATGTTGATGAATACAATGATGAAAAGATGGTTATACTCTTGATTTATTTATTTTCATGAGACGTTGATAAATTATGACTTGGGAATGGGAATATGTGGTGATATGAGCTGCCAAAGTTATAGGCATTGTTATTAGTCATTATATTGCTAAAATTTTATTGGATTTATAGTTGATTTGCTGAAAGACTAATATTTGATGTTGTTGGGCAAACAACAATATTCATAGCCTTGTGGCAATGATATATAACAGCCTATATGGCAATAACATTCAACAGCCTATGTGGCAATAACATTCAACAGCTTGTGTGGCAATAACATTCAACAGCTTGTGTGGCAATAATATATAACAGCCTATGTGGTAATAACATTTGATAGTCTGTGTGGCAATGATATCTAAAACATGTGTGACAATAATATTTATAGCCTGTGTGGCAACCAAAAATGGAAGCCTTTATGACAATGATATCTATAGCTTATGTGGCAACACTTTATGATAGCTTGTGTGACAATAACTTTTGATAGCCTGTGTGGCATTTAAGAGTAAAAACTCTTTAATTCATGCATGGATATGATAATGAGTTGTTTATATTTAAATTTTGTCATGTTATTTAAGATTGAAATATCATTATGCATTTACTTACTGAGTATGCAAACTCACTATTTTGCATTCAATTTTCTTTTAGGAAGAGTAGACTAAAGATTGCATCCAATTTACATTTTGAAGTTGTTGTCTAGCAATCTAATAGAGGTTGGGCTAGTATGCGGTCAATTAGTATTCTAATTTGTTTAGCTATGTATACTTTCTTGTAAATAATTACTATGTTGTGAAACAAGATACTTAGCGTAAAGAAAAAAATATAATAATAACTAAAATAAGATCTTTTAATGAAAATGGATATAATGAGAGGATTTTAATGATGTTATGTCACTTTAGTATTCCATGTTTTATGAATGAGTTAATGCACCTACTTTAGGAATTATTAGTAAATGGGACGTCATAATTAGATTCTTATGACCATCATAGATAAGATAAAGATAGCTTTCATCACATAATGGGGGGCGTATTGGTACAAGGTAATGTTATTTGGGTTGAAGAATGTATACAAGTGAATGGCTATAACCTTGTTACATGACTTGATCCATAAAAAGGTGGAGGTGCACGTAAATGTCATGATGGTGAAGTCAAAAACAAGGAAAGGTCATTTCGAAGCTTTGGAGAAATTCTTAAAGAGGGTCGATGAGTATAACTTAAGGTTGAATCCCAAGAAGTGTGTGTTTGGGATCACCTCTAGAAAGTTGTTAGGGCACGTGGTAAGGGAATTGAAGTGAACCCAAATAAGGTAAAGGCAATTCAAGATATGCCTACACTTAAAACAGAGAAGGAGGTTCAAGCTTTTTATAGTCATTTGTAGTACATTAGTCAGTTCATAACAAGACTAACTCCTATTTTGTGAGTCGATCTTTAAGTTGTTAAGGAAGGATCGACTAGTGAAATTTAATAGACAGTGTCAAAAGGACTTTGAGAAAATAAAAGAGTATCTCACTAATCCTCTAGTGTTGAAAACACCGAAGCCAAGAAAACTAATTATTTTATACCTGACAATAGAAGACAACTCCATTGGTGTAATGTTAGCTTATGAAGATGGAATAGGGAATGAATACATAGTGTATGTAGTAAGAAATTGTTGCCTTATGAGCTAAAGTACAACTAAGTGGAGAAGACCTATTTGGCATTGGTTTAAGCAATAAAGAAATTGAAGCACCATTTTTAGTCATACTTTGTGAAAGTGATTTGAAGCTTAACCTAATTAAGTACCTACATGAGGCAGCCCCTTCCCTGATAAAAAGATTGGTCAAATGATTGATCTTATGAATGAAATTTGATATTAAGTATGTAACTGAAAAGGTAATCAAGGAATGGCTAATTTCATAGTACCTGGCACAACAACCTCTTGAGGAGGCTAAATTCAAAACTTTCTAGTTCTCAGACAAATCGTTAAGAGCAATTAAGCCTAAGGATGGAAGGTATACTTTGATAAAGCTATAAACAAGAAAGGGGCAGGTGTAGGAGTGATTTTGACTTTTCAAGAAGGAGAGCTTTTCCTGATAGTTAAGAAGTTAAACTATAAGATGGCTAATAATATGGTTGAGTATGAAGCATGCGTGCTGGAGCTCGAACTCCTAAAGCAAATAAGGGTCAAGGCAGTAGAGGTGTTTGGGGATTCACTGTTGATAATTTCGCAAGTAAAAGAGGAGTGGGAATTGAAGGAATAGTGTTTGGGCTGCACTTAAAGTGAAGTGTTTAGTGTAGAATTTTCAAAGTCATATTACACCATCTGCTAAGGAAAGGAATGCAATAGATGACGCCTTAGCCACTTTAGTATCCATTTGGGTAGGCCACAGGCAATACTTATGAAATCACTTATCATGCTCCGATTTGAAATGTCATATTACAAGAATACAAGAGTAATGTGGGTATCAATGGATAATCACTCCTAGTGTTTTGGTATATAGAGGTATTTGAAAAGTGGTGAATACCTTGAGAAAGCCGAGAAAATGAACAAAGATGAGATCTAAAGGTTGTCTTTGCAGTTTATGGTTTATGATAGTGTAATATTCAAAAGGATGATTAATGGAGTCCATTTGCGATGTGTGATATAAGAAGAGGGTTGTATGACCATGAAAGAGGTACAAATAGGGGTTGTGGTCCCACATGAATGGTAAGGTGTTGGCAAAGAAAATTCTGAGATTAGGATATTACTGGACTACTATGACTGTATTCAGAAGGTTTGGAGTTGTCACAAATGTTAGGTTCAAGGTATCTTCAATCATTTACCTCCGACGGAGTTGCAAAATTTGACCTCACCTTAGTCGTTTGTAGCTAAGGTGAGGTCAAATTTGCATATTACTAGACTACTATGAATGGTAAGGTGTTGGAAAGAAAATTCTAAGATTGGGTTATTATTGGACTACTATAGAGCATGACTGTATTGAAAAGGTTCGAAATTATCATAAATGTCAGATTCACAGTAGCCTTAGTCATTTGCCTCTAGCAGAGTTGCAAAATTTGGCCTCAACTTGGCCATTTATAGCATGGGGTATTATTGTAATTGGAGAAATCAAACCAGCATCTATAAAGAGGCATATGTATATTGGAGTAGTAATGGATTACTTCTTAAAGTGGGTAAACATTAAAGCCTTTGATAAGCTAGAGCCAAAACAAATGGCACAATTCATTGAAAAGAACCTCAACTATCATTATAGTGTGTCGCACCACATTGTGATAGATAATGGTGTCCATTTCTAGGTAGAGGTCAAGGTTATGTTGGAAAAATATGCAATGGTCCATCCCAAGTCATTACCTTACAACCCAAAGGCTAACAGAGTAGTGGAAATAGCCAACTAGAACGTCAAAAACATCCTTACTAGTTGGTTAAAATGTATAAAGACTGGTATGAAAAGTTAACATTTGCCTTATAAGGCTATCAAACTATAATAAAAGTATTGACTAGTATGACATCATAGTCTTTGGTGCATGGGATGAAGGTACAATTGCCAATTGATTTAGAAGTAAAGTTCGTACATGTATTAATCAATACTGGCTTTCCTGAGTAACAATGGACAAGAAATAAGTTCAAATAGATAACTTTACTAGATGAGAAGAAATTGAAGAGCTTATACCATATCCAGTCGTATCAGGCTAGGATGGCATGTCCGTTCAACAAGAAGGTTAAACCAAGTATGATAAGGGTTGGTGTTCTAATGCTAAAGGCAGTCTGACTGCAGACTTAGGATCCTCAAGGGAAATCTAGGCAGAATTGGGAAGGCCTCTACATCGTCAATCAAATATACTCAAGTAGAGCAGTGAAATTAACAGATATGGATGGGAATGAATTCACTAAGCCAATGAATCTAGATTGACTAAAGAAATATTTTGTATGAGGTGCGAGAAAAAGTAAAATAGCCCATTGAGTCAAAAACCCAAAAGGGCAACTTAGGCAAAAATTAGGGCATTAAGAAAAAGAATAAAAAAGAGAAAAGCTCGCTAAGTCAAAAACTCGAAAGGGAAGCTTAGGCAAAAGTTAAAGCATAAAAATGCATAGAATAAATAAAAGTCGAGATAGTGCGACTAAACATAAGGGGACCATTGATAAGGATAACTAAGCAGTGAAGGAGAAGACTAGAGAGAATAAGCAGAGGAATCGACAAGATAAAGGCATTGAGCGATGCAATTGGATGATCTAATGTGTCAACATTAAAAGCAGAAATTGTGCACTCAATTAATGTATAACATGCAAAATGTAAATGATTCATGCCAAACATAATATAAAATGGAAGTACATTTGCATGGTTTAAATGAATGAGTCATACATGTTTTGAACTAGAAATAAATATAAAATAATCTTCTTTATAGAAAATAAAACAAACCACTTTCTTAGAAAAAGATCATTGTTTACTATTTGTTAACATGATGTCTGTAGTAATAAAAGTCATGCAACCATGCCATATAGTTTGCACCATTATTAGGGTGTGGATCTTAACCAGTGTAGATATCATAGATGTGGCAGCTAGTCTAGGTAGCCTTCACCTTATCTAGAAAGTGTTATGATAAGGAGCCCTCAATAAATGAAGGAAGGAATTGAACCTCTAATTGAGGAGCATTGAATTGGTGACACATGCGAGTAGGGTCATAAAATATGCTTAAAGCTAAGACAAGAAGGATGACATGATCCCCATAAGTCCTCAAGTAACACGTGACATCTTCTACCATAGGCAGCTCCAACGGATGTTGGTGGTAATGATGCAAGATATCCACTCAGCCCATTAGGCTTTAGTAATAGCTGACCTTGACTAATGACGATTCAAATGATGCTACAGATAGTAGAGCCTTGCATCCATGGTAGGGGTAAGTAATAATCCCAATCTCTCTTACAACTATATCTAGAAAGAAAAAAAGAAGAAAAAATATATATAAAAAAATGCTCGTTGGGTTGAAAACCTAAAAGGATGGCCTTAGCAAAAATGATAGTTTGCTAGATTAGAAACCCAAAGGGCGGTCCAGGCAAAAGTTAGGATAATAAAAAGAAAAATAAAGGAAAAAAAAGTTTATCATGAGGAAAGATGTTGCAAGGGAAATTTATACTTGAAGCAATAGTGAGCTTTCCGAAAAGGAATCATTGACACCCAAAGCTACTCTATTTAGCCCCATGATGGTCTCACCCAAAATCATTGGCAGAAGGGTGCTCCCTCACTTATCTCCCTCTAAGAGTAGTAAAACCTACAGATTTATCTCCCCATCATTCATCCTCAGTAGATACTCAATTATCAGAATGGTTGCTGCAATGTGAGCTTGGGCTGCTCGAGTATGGCCCCCAAAAGGGAAAAAAGTGATAAAATAAGACAAAAGAATTTTTCATCTTCCTTATGTGTACTTGGGTATCTCATCATACCACAAGTCAAATAGTTCCACCATCTTCCTGACGTGTTGGTAATCCAGCTGAGGTAAAACGATCTGGTCCATAGCCATGACACGACAACTGAGAATCTCTCCAAACTCCTCTAACAAGGGGTCGATCTCTTTGTCTCCAAAGTGGAAAGTATGGGTAGTGGAATCCCATAAATAATAAGCTACCTGTGCGAAGCAAGAGTCAAAGTGATAAAGGAGAGGTAACGGAGAGCTGAAAGGTCTGCCTATGGTAGGTTAGACCAAATTTAGGGAGGGAGAGATCTCAGAAAATTTCTTGGCATGGTTTAGAAGCTAAAGGGAGCAAATGAGAAGTGCAAGTTTGAAATGAGTTTTTATAGCAAAGGGTTAGGCCCATAAGGCCTATACAGCCTTCGATTAGGGTTGTACAGCCCTTTTAGCCAGGCTATACAACATTTATTCCCTGAAGCATGATGGGTAGCCTATTATTATGTTTCAAGCTGGAGATGACTTTGGTACCTATTCTATAAAACACATGTGAAAAATGGGGTTGCAAAACCTATTCAAAGATGCATAATCAAGGGGAAATAATCAGATTTTAGTAAAAGAATAGTAATATATATTGATCAAAAGTAGAGGCCATGTCACCTTGGTCTATCTTAGCATGTCTTAAGAAAACATCCAAAACTGGGGCTTTCAAATCACCCATAAATTGTGTGACTCTACAAACATTTAGCAAATAAACTATACTATAATGGGAGCAAAGAAAAGGAAATGTCCTAAGTAGCTGAAAAGGAATCAAGATCTCAGGGACTCAACTACCTCCGCTTCTTGAAAGGGTCACCTCAGAATCCTCAACCTCGTCATTTGTCTCCATATATCCATGCTCTTTGTTTGCTTGGGCTAGACATTTCATCTCTATCTCCACCTCTACTATACGTTGATAATTCTCCCTAAGATTATGGTTCAGGTGTTGGATCATCTCCTGCAAGAAACACGATAGATGTATAGGACATAAAGCACACAAAACACAAATCACAAACATGCATACATGTATTATTTTATTTGCTTTCACTAACCTACATAGACCAAGTTTGCTAGGTCACAACCCTTTTCAAGGTAGCAATCAGGTCAGCCATAGCCTTAACCTACACACTAGGGATTTGTAACAATGAAAAGGCACTCTTAACAACACACTTTACATCATAATCAAAGTATAAGAAAACTAAAGAGAAAATACTTACATGGGTGGTCTCGACCGGCTTGAATGTACAGATAGACTTGGTGATTTATAATGGCATCATCGATCTAGTCAATGAAATTATGTAAGACTCTACCAGATTGTTCAACATGAAAGTTAAGTCGCCCACCACCACAGGCTGCATGCTACCTACCAAAGATCCTAGGGCCTATTTATGACCCCAAATGATAGTAGAGCCAGATACAGAAGTAAGAGTGGTAGGCCTCCGGGTCACCTGGGTAGTGGTACCTCTATCCGTGTATTACAGGACAATCTTCTCATTAGGTGTATGGCAGGGAAACATGTAGATAGCTGCCTTAAACAAAGGAAATCTCCCTATGAGTGCGACAATCATCTAGAACTTATAAGGGACACACACAGAAGATTATTGCCCCTAGCACATATCGCAATGTTGCAGCAAGATTCGCACCCTCTAAATTCGCAAGTCGTTTATCTGGTTACTCACACTAGTATAAGATGTGCTCCCCTAGGTATCACTCTAAGATGGAGAGCCCCACCATCAAGCAATAACCAACAGATATTATCTTGGCCTCTGCCACCTTTAGTGACCACATCGTTATAGGGCCTCTCCAATCGAGGCACAATTGTAAAGAAAACAAAAAATACAGTAAGTGCAAGACCATATGACCAAATAAATAATTGTGACTAACTTATTTTTTTTTGCGTAGAGAAAAGTACTTGGCCAGAGTAATCATAGTTAGGCGAGCATGCCTAATGATAATGGAGCACTCTTTATATGTCATCACGCTCTATAGCACAAAGCCAGGATAGCCACCCTCCACATCATCCATTGGATCCAGCCGCTCCAACTAGCCCAACTTAACACCACATGCCTATCAATAGAAATGGTGTAAAATTCAAAATAATGAAAATGGGACTAAAGCACAAGAGAGTTGAGGGATACTTATGATGAGCACCCTCAAAGCACCATAATTATATCCCTTGCCTTGAGAGCACTAGTCAAGGTAGTGGTAGAGGTAGACTAGAATTATGAACCCTAATCAAAGCAATGTAGCAAGCCCAAAATCTCAAAGACAGGCACTAGAAAGAGCTCAGCCACTACAGAAGCGCTTAAAAATATAGACCCTACAAGGCGCATAGCAAATAACAACATGCATGTTGATCAACAACCTCACCAGGACTATTGTTGGCAACCACAGGTGCGCTAGCTTGAATACTCAACCTCATCACAGTCCTACTTCCCTTAAGTAAGGGGGAACATAGCTAAGGACCTTTCGTAGATAATCTCTCTAGAAAACTAGATCACATATGCTAGAATTAGTACGTAAAGGAATGCCTACAAATTGCAACCTAGTTAGAAAGGTAAAGTCTCCATGAGTGGTCATAATCTTGCCAATTAAGGGCAGATGAAAGGTATGGGTCATGTCCATCCATCGCTCTACCAGTGGATGCACCATCAATATGTTAATCCTTGGTGTCTCGTCAGGTAGCAACCACAAAAAGTCCAGATCTCGATCCCCTTCAGACGAACTAGGACTCGAAGGTACAATAATCCCTCACCCCAATTAGACCATTGGAGCTGCCTCCCTTATGGAAGGAGATAATCCCCTAGAAAAAAAATGTTTAGTGATAGAATGTCGTGAGATTAGTAGGGTAAAAAAAAAAGGGACTATTCAGGTATGTACCCTAATTGTGCAGAAATCACTTCATAAATTAATTTCAGTTATTTCCTTGTTTAAGTTGTAGAGTAAAGCTTAAGGCACGTAAATTAAGGCAATCAACCATACTCATAGACTGAAAATAAATTTCACTAAAAATAAAGGGTAAGGGTCCTAAAGATTATCTCTGAATATTTTATAAGCTAACCTAATGTTCACAGGTAATAAGCAAATTCATAGGAAGTACCAAAAGCCTATAATAACAAAGTGCACAAATAAAAATATATATAGAATAAAATTGAAAAGAAAAGAAAGGAAACCTACCATTTTCAAAGCAACTCCTACAAGATGACAATACAAGTTGTAGACCATCGATGTGTCACCCTTCAGAGTAAAGCCGAGTAGAATCATCTTCGTGGCTACGTCCTTTAAAGGGATCACCCATATGAATCCCTACTAGGATCACAACTGCTCTAGCGCATCTAGAGTGAGGAGGTCTTTATCGAGGAATTGCTCCTGAATGTTGAACATCTCATCATTGTCAAACTTGACCGTGAGCTTTAGATTTTGGACCTTTATATACAAAGCCTAATAATGAAAATTATTGAACCATATCTCCAAATGTAAAGGCAATTCCACAATCTATAGGATGAAAGATCTTAGAAACCTTTGGAGAAGCCTAAAGGCCAAGACCAAATACCAAACCTGAGTCAAGCTTAGGGCTACCAGCCAAGTTTGGTGGGTTGTACAACCCTCATTACAGGGTTGTATGGCCTCCCTCAACGTTGTACAGCCTTGCGTAACCCCTTAACTCATGGAACTTTTAGAAGTGGTCCCCCTAAACCCTATGGTTGTACAAACGTAATATAAGAATATACAACCCTTACTCTGCTATACAGCTTGCTTGCAAACCCTAATTGTAGTACAACACTCTTATCCTCTATGATTAGATGCATCCATGGTGCAACTATAACTATTTTTAACATTGTGCACCTACCAACACTTATAAATACCTTTCTAATTTTGAAAAAAAAAAAGAGAGGCTTGGAAAACCTTAAGGTTACTTTGCAAAAATTACCTTTCAAACACCCACAAACATAGAAAACTGAAACCCTAACCCTATCTCACTCTCTCCAAATGTGATTACTTGAGATTATATCATAAACTTGGTCCTAATCATCCACTTTTGCGAATGTTATATAGGATGGATGATGCATACTTACCCCATACCATAATGCATGACCCCCATTCCCCATTGTGGATGATTAAATATATGGATGGATGATAATGCACATGAAGAACCTATACCATGACGCATGATCCCTCTCCTCTTTTAAGTTTATCACTTGGTTTGTTAAATTAAATAATGTTTAGATGTATGCTTAAGGGCAATAATTAGACTAATCAATAACTTGATTAAAATGTTAAAAGTGAACCAAAGATGTCGGAAGGCCAAATCCTAATATCCAAGTAGTTTGGAGGTGTTTAGCCTTTTCCCTAAGTCGTATCTAATTTTTGAACCTGATCTCTGATAAGGTGACGATGAAATAAGCCATCTAACTGACTTATGTTAGGTTTAGATTTTGCCTTCCTTGGATTCTTATCCCAACCAAAGTTGAGTGGCGACTCCATATTTTCTAAGGGTAGTACTAATATATTATCCCACTTTTGGTCCCCTAATGATCACCATTGGTTCATCTCGTGTCTTGATTAAGGGTTTTTACCAATGACCCTTATCCTTTTGATCCATTAATAATTGATAAAACGTAAGATTCATAAGCAAGATTCCATTAGTTCAAGCGAAACCTAAGGCGCTCACAGTGGCGACTCCTTTAGGGACTGAAGTTGACTTTGCATTTAATCTCTAATTCATTTTAAATATTTTGAACTTGTTATTACATAGTTAACTACATTCATGTATCCTTCACACTTCACCACAAGCACTAGGTACCCTTAGATAAATCGATGGTTGTCCAAGTTTGAGACTTAAGCTCCATTTGAGCTTAGGAGATTACGAGGAGGATTTATCACTCATAAGCCTAGTGCCTTCTTGTATATCAAATTAGGATCATGAAAATCTCCACCCATGCTTATGGGAGCCATCAACATCAACAACTCTTTCAATTGCTAGGCATATGTAGGAGCTAATAGTTTCTTAGAATAGGGTACCCTACTAGTTTACATTTTTTAAAGGGGAGTTAAAGTCCTCAAAGAACATGGTTAAGTATCCTTAATGCAAATATAAATGTTACCCCACTCCTTTGATCTAATTATCCCCCACATGTAAATGCCTATGTATTTCCCCTTTTCCACCATGTAAATACTTTTTTATGTACATCCCCCTCCCCCCTTAAAGGGATTTATTCTTCAACATGTACATGTTTCTTCACATAATGTAAAGACTTCTTCTTTTAGCACCTTTGTGTACATGTTCTTTAGAGGCTATAACTCTTCCTAGTCTGAAGCAACCTCATACATTCTTTACCCTATAATGGTATCAGAATAAGACTCTATTTAGAAAAGAGCCACTAGACCACGTGTGTGGGAGAAAAAAGTCAAAAGGATCTTATACAAATTGATTTATGCATGACATTCGTGCATGCATCGATTATCTGTTTATGCATCATACTGATAACCCTTGCCTTATAGTCATCATAACTCCATCCAAACCCTCATAGAAGAGAAGGGGCAACCAACTTGCTAGGAAAAGAAAAAACTCTAAGTTTAAGCCAGAAACTCGACCCAATCATAAAGTCAACCATACTATCAAAGTTCACAGAGAAGATCATGGCCAACTTCAATCACAAAATGGAAGAGGGGATTACTAAAAAGGTAAACAAACATGTCAATGAAATTGTAAAAAAATGAGAGACTTTTGCCAATCAGACTGACAAAGGGAAAGCACAATAGAAGCGCCCCAATCTGTGATGATTGATAATGATCTATTTGGAATGAAAGAATACCATGAAAATAAGCTTGCTAAAGAGCTGAGAAGCACAACTACCATTCTGGACAAACCCTCAAAAAGTGAGAAGGAAAACACTTGATTTGATGACTTTGCTAATAAATTAGAAAAAAAATATAGAAGGCCTTGGGCACGAAAGGTTTGGAAAGGGGAACAAGCATTAAGGAATTGCTTATTTGTAAACTTCATAAATTACTCGCTAATTTTTGCATGCTTAAGCTGCCTAAGTTCACAGGAACTAAAAATGCAAAGAATCATGTCCATTCATAAGTATTAATTATGAAGGAATTTAGGGTTCCAATGGATATTATGTTAGAGCTTTTTGAATTGCCATTACAAGAGTCCACTAAAACTTAGTACTTCAATCAACCAAAGACTGTTAAGGAAGACTAGAAGGAGTTGGCCGAAGCTTTTGAGAAATACTTTGCATGTAATTCAAATCTAAAGGTTATGTTACAAGACTTAGAGTCCTTGAAACAAAAGATTAGTGAGATCTTAATAACTACGTCTGGAGATGGAAGAAAATGGATTCAAAGGCAACCATTAGGCCTATAAATAGAGAACCTATCAAAATGATTGTAAAAGGTACCTAGCATCGATACCAGGATCTAGGTAATGTTGGTCAAGAATTTTAAAGATCTTTAAGAGGCAAGCTTGCAGGTCAAAGAAGTGGAATTTGAGTCAAAGAGGCAATGTAGGGAAGAAGAAGTGCCTCATCCCAGCAGCAGTCTAAAAGAAACAAGACAACTACTGTCAATATGGTGAGGACACTAAGATAGTTCACTGATTTAAGGATGCCTATGTATAAAGCATTTGAGAGGTTACAGAAGAAGGGGGTGTTGAAACCTGTAGCACCACGACTACCTCCCAACCCATTGCCTAAGGGATGTGACGTCAATGCTTACTATACTTTTCATCAAGGAGCTGGTTACAATACCAATGATTGGTATAGATTGAGGCATGAGATCTAATAATATGACAATCATTTTGCCAAATCTCAAAAGGCTTAGCATTTGAAGGAACCCTCACCTAAACTATCATAATGTTCCTTCTCCAAATCAAGGGATATGCATGATAGATTTTGAATTTCTTGAGGAAGTTGTTATTGCTACTATTGAAGAGGTCACAAGGGAGGCTCTAGTTGTTTATACTAATAATCCTAAGGAAAGTTCAAATGAGGAGACCTAAGAGGGAAAAATGAGAGGAATAATCTAACTGTAGGAAGAGAGAGATTAAGAGAAGGAAATTCAGTAAGTGAGTCATGTGACTTGTAATGGGAAGTACTATCCTGATAAGAAGTGCCCAAAGAACTAAGGGTTGAGAAGAGAACAGATGAACCTATTGTAAAGGAAAGGGAGGACAACAATCCCATTATGAAACAACTGAAGAAAATGCTAGAATAGATCAGTATGTGGGAGTTTCTTATCACTTCTCAAAAGCATAAGAAGGCTATGTTATAAGCTTTATTTAGCCTGATCATTTCTAGTGAAGCCACTTCGAAAGATGTTATTGCATTGAGGACTCATAAAGGTAAAATCACTTTTCAAAAGAGGATCTGCCACTAGAGGGAAAGGATAACAACTTGGGCCTATTTATCTGAGTTGAGGTAAAACGGAGATGTACGCCATATGTGATGCTCGATGATGGATATGGGATTAACATTGGCTCAACTAAGTTATTGCATAAGTTTGGTTTATCTGAAAAGGACTTGGAGGCTTCATATAGTGTCATTCGAGTATATGATAATAATAAAAGGTCGGTTGTAGGCGTGTTTATGACTATGGTAAAAACAAGAGTAATCAAGGCCATAATGGAGTTCACAGTCTTAGACATTCTGATTAATTTCTCACTTTTGCTAGGGTGGTTGTGGTATCATCCTCTTAGAAGTGTTCCTTCCATTGTTCACCAAAAAGTTAAGATTACATATAAAGGAGAGATTGTGACCATCTGCATCGAGGTAAGGGAAATTGTATTAGCTTTGAGTGTAGTTGTTTCGCACCTCTGAGGGTTTCAAGTTGCTGGAGTCATTGACCAGTGGGTTGGTCCTAAAGTGATGTGATTATGAATAATATGAATTTAAGGATTAAGGAAGAATTCTACAGGCATATCAGAGTTTTTAGAGATTCCCACCTAGACTATGAGTAAAGGATTGAGGTATAATGATAAAGGATGAAAGTAAAAAATGAGATTTTTGGTGACCATTATCAGACTTCTTTGTGAGAGAAGGTCAAGTCACTAGAAAAGTGGCGCAAGGGATCACACAGAGTGAGAAGCCATTAGATAATGACATTGATGAGCTTGAGAAGGCATTTTTCTAGCTAGATGTTAGTCAATTGGGTTATCAAAATTATCAAGACTCATTGGAAAAGGAGGACGGTAAGAAGAAAAGGAAAAAGAAAGGAAAACTAGTTGCAAAAATAGTGGATGGATAGGAGTCAGGTCAACATGCAATTCTTTATGGTCCTTGGTTTATATGGCCATGGAATGATAAGACGAATATCACTAATGAACAGAAGAAGAAATATGTGTTAGAGCAGAACTTTTGGGCCATTGAGAAAGATCGTGTAGAGAAAGGGTCTAACTTGCTAAAGCTTAATGCATTGTTTGTGGACTCAAAATGGGAGTTTCTATGCCTTGCAAGTTCACTGAAGTTGCCTATATGGGGATAGAGTTGGAAGACATTGAAAGCAGGATTGTGAACTCCATTAAGGAAGTAGGAGGTGAGGAAAAGAAGAATTTTATGGCGGAGATTGAGCCTACCATGGCAGATGGAGCAATATTGTGGACATAATTTATAGAGATTAAGCTAGAGGATGATTAGATGAAATAGAATTTTGAAGGTGTTGTCAAGGCTATTGCCAAAACAAATGATAAGGAAGAGGCAAACCCTATGAAAAATATTGATCTCAAAGGTTTAACTAATGAAACAAAGGGTGTAAAAGAGGAAAAGGTTAAGGCCAATGAGAGTCCAGGCAACCAACAAGATAAAGAAGACCTTTTTATCACCTTTGATGTTATTGTTTCTAATCTCTTCAAGGGCGATGATGTATTTCTTTCTAAGTTCAAGGCAATGAATAATGAGTTTGCTTACTTGTGTGATGTGTTTCCTAATGGTAGTGTGCATAGCATGCTTCATTTCATGAGGATATTTAACATTAATTTTATGCATACCATTGCATTTAATCTTGGCACATAGGAAAATTTGAAAATCTTGCTCATGGCTAGTGACGCTACACTAGAGGAGCAAAGGAAATTCAAACAGTTGCTCAGGAAATATTAGAGAATTTTTTATTGGACATATGAAGACATACAAGGGACGATAGGTGAATTGTGAAACATAAAATTCAAACCTACCTATACATGAAGCCAGTTAAATAAAAACTTCGAAGGATGAAACCTGAGTGAGCCCAATTGGTTAAAGAATAAGTAGCAAAATAATTAATGCCAAGTTTTTTGAGGTGGTGGATTACCCTAAATGGCTAGCCAACATAGTACCAGTACCAAAAAAAGATGAAATAGTAAAGATGTGTCTCGATTACAGGGATCTAAATAAAGCATGCCTAAAGGATGACTTCTCATTGCCACATATCATGGTTGATAGCATCACAATGTGCGTTATGTATTCCTTCATGGATGGGTTCTCTAGGTACAACCAAATTCTCATGGCCATCACAGATAAGGTAAAAACAACATTCATCATAGAATGGGGGATGTACTTTTTATAAGGTAATGTCGTTCAAGTTAAAGAACATAGATGCGACGTACCAGCGAATGATAATGACCTTGTTACATGATTTAATCCATAAAGAAGTGGAGGTGTATGTGGATGACATGATGATGAAGTCAAAAACAAGAGAAAGGCTTTTTGAGGCTCTAGAGAAGTTCTTGAAAAGAGTTAATAAGTACAATTTAAGGCTAAATCTGAAGAAATATGTGTTTGGAGCTACCTCTAGTAAGTTGTGGGATATGTGATCAGTGAGAAAGGCATTGAAATAGATCTTGATAAGATCAAGGTAATTCAAGACATGTCTGCACCTAAGACAGAGAAAAAATACAAGGTTTCTTAGGTTGTTTATAGTATATCAGTAGGTTCGTAGCAAGATTGACCCCCATCTGTGAACCTATTTTCAAGTTATTAAGGAAGGAACAACTGTGAAATGGAATGAACAGTGTCAAAAGGCTTTCAAAAAGATAAAAGATTATATGACTAACCCATCAGTATTAAAGCCACTAAGGCTTGAAAAACCACTAACCTTGTATATGATAGTGGAAGATAATTCTGTAGGTGCAAAGCAAGCTCAAGAAGATGAAGTAGGGAGCAAGCACACGATATATTACCTCAACAAGAAATTATTATCCTATGAGGAGAAGTATAATCAAGTGGAGAAAACCTATCTAGCATTAGTATGGGTAACAAAAAAGTTAAGGCACTACTTTTAATTATATTCAGTGGAAGTGGTTTCAAAGCTTGATCCAATTAAGTACTTACATGAGGCTCCTTCTCTAACTAAGAGATTAGCGAAGTGGTTAATCATGCTAACTGAATTTGACATTGAGTATGCGGCTAAGAAGGTGATTAAATGACAGACAATCTCAAAGTATCTGGCATAAAAACCTTCAAAGAAGGAGAATTTGAGCTCCCCAATCCCAGACAAGGGGTTAAAAGAAATTGAACCCTAGGGATGGAGAGTGTACTTTGACGGAGTCGCAAATGAGAAAGGTACAGGTATAGGGGTGGTTATGATTTCGCCAGAAGGTTAACTCTTTTTGATAGCCAAAAAGCTTTATTATAAGGTCACTAATAATATGGTTGAGTATGATGCATGTGCGTTAAGGCTTGAGGTCCTAAAATAAATAAAGGTCAAAGAAGTAAAGGTGTTTGGGGATTCATTCTTGGTCATTTCACATAAAACAAACAAGTGGGAGTTGGAAGACGATCGTTTGACCCTATATCCGGAACATATGAAAGGGTTGACATAGAATTTTTAAAGAGTAATATTTCACCATTTGCCAAGAGAAGAAAATATAATGGCCAATACCTTGGCAACTTTGGTCTCTATTTGGGAAGGACCTAGGGTGATGCTCGTGAAGCCACTTATCACACTTTGGTCTGGGATACCATGTTATAAAGATACAAGAGTAATACATGTATCAGTCGACAATCGCCCCTTGTATTTTGATATATAGAGGTATTTGAAAAGTTGTGAATACCTTGAAGGAGCTAAAAAGAAGGATAAGGATGTGATCCTAAGATTGTTTTCATAAGTTATGATCTTTGATGGTTTAAAGTATAAAAGAATGACTGGCAAGGTCCATCTGTGATGTGTGATGAGGAAGAGGCTTGTAGGATCATGGAGGAGATACATGCAGGGGTTTATGGTCCCCACATAAATGGAAAAGTGTTAAAAAAGAAAATTCTGAGATTGGGATATTACTAAATTACTATGAAGCATAAATGTATTCAGAAGGTTCAAAGTAAGCATGAATGTCAAATTCAAGGTAGTCTCAGTCATTTGCCACTAACAACGTTGTAGAATTTGACCTTACTATAGCCATTTGTTGCATGGGACATTGATATGATCAAGGAAATCAAGCCAGCGTCTACAAGAGGACATAAGTATATTGTTGTAATAGTGGATTGTTTTTCAAAATGGGTAGAGGCTAAAGCCTTTGGTAAGTTAAGGCAAAATAGATGGCATGATTCATTGGCAAGAACTTAATCTACCACTATGGCATGTCGTACCATAATGTTACAAATAATGGTGTTCATTTCTAGGCAGACTTCAAAGATATGTTGAGAAGATATAGGGAGATCAACCACAAATCATCACCTTATAGATCGCAGGCTAACAAAATAGTAGAATTAAAAATATCCTTACCATATAAGGATTAGTCTGAGAAGTTGCCACTTGCCTTATGGGGTTATCGAACTACAACAAGAGTACTGACTATGATGACATTGTATTTTTTGGTGTATGGGATAGAGGCAGTGTTATTAATTGAATTAGAGGTAAAATCTTTATGGGTTTTGGTCGAATCTGACATCCTAAAGTATCAATGGGTAAGAAATAGATTTGAGCAACTCGCTCTGCTGGATGAAAAAAAGTTAAAGGATATCCAGTTATACCAAGCTAGCATGGCCTATGCATTCAACAAGAAAGTTAAAATAAGTGCCATAAGGGTTGATGATCTAGTGTTGAAGGCACTTTGACCACATACTCAAGATCCTCAAAATTTAGGCCAAATTGGGAATGTCCCTACTTGGTCAAGCAGATTTACTCAGGTGGAGTGGTAAAATTAACAAATATGGAAAGGAATGAATTCACTAAACCTATGAATTTAAATCGACTAAAGAAATATTTTGTGTGAGGTGTTAGAAAAGCAAACTAGCCCGCTAAGTCGAAAACCTGAAAGGGTGGCATAGGCAAAAATTGGAGCATAAATAAATGAAGAGAAAAACAAAGGAAGAAATAAGCTCGCTAAGTCAAAAACCTGAAAGGGTAGCTTAGGTAAAAGTTAAAGCATAAACAAGAAGAAAAGATAAAATAGCAAAAGTCAAAAGATTGTGACGAACCACTAGCGAGCCATTGACAGGAAATTAATGATAGAGAAGACAAAGATGTATGAGTGAAGAGTCAACAAGAATGAGACATTGAGCAAGACGTTTAGATAATCTAGTGTGCCAATGTTAAAGTAGAAGTCATGCATTCAATTAATGTATAACATGCAAAGTGTAAATGGTTTGTGTTAAGCATAATATCAAATTGAAATACATTTGCATAACTAAAGTGAATTCAATCATACATGTCCTTGAATTAGAATTAAATACGAAATAGTTTTTTTTTGTGAAAGATCATTGTCCACTATTTGCTGATGTGAGGCATAAAGCTCTAAGCGACACGTAGCCATGCCATGTAATTTGAATTATCATCAAGTTGAGGATCCTAGCCAATGTAGAATTCATAAATGTGGCAGCTGGTCCAACTGGTCTCAACCATATCTAGGAAACGCTGAGTTAGAGGACCCTTGATGAATAAAGGAAGGAACTGTACCTTGAACTAGGAGCGCTGAACTAGTGGCGTACACATGTCGAATCATAAAATGTGCCTGAATCCAAGGCATGAGGAATGACATAATTTTTGTAAGTACACAAGGTAACACGCAATAGGTTCCACTAGGGACAACTCCAATGGATGTCAAAGACTATGGGATATCCCTTCAGCCCATTCAGCCCTAAAGGCAGTAGGTCTAATCAGGTGACTATTCAAAAGATGTTGTGGGTAGTAAAGCCTTGCGTCCATGGTTAGGATAGCCAATAGTCTCAATCTCTCTTATAGCCATAAAGAAAAAATAGAAAGAAAAAGAAAGAAAAAAAAAAGAGAAAAATAAATATGTTTGTTAGGTTGAAAATCCAAAAGGGCAACCTAAGCAAAATTGAGCAATCCGCTGGATCGAAAATCGGCAAGGACAGTCCAGGCAAAAGTTAGGACAACAAGAAAATAAAAAAGAAAAAAAGAAAAAAAAAAGGAAAATGGGGGAAGGAAAATGATTGCAACAAATTTTTATATATGAAGTAATAGCGGACTTGTCATAATAGAATTGCTCATACCTAAAGCCACCCTGTGGAGCCCCACGATGGTCTCACCCAATATCATAGGTACGGGACTCTTCGCTGACACCATTCCCCACAAGAAAGAAAGGATCGATACATCAATCTCATCGTCCCTCAACAAGTACTCGCCCATCAAAATTGTTATTGCAATGCAAGCCTGAGCTGTTCGAATATGGCCACTAGAGGGGAAAAGAGTCACAAAAGGGGTCATGAGAATCTCTTCCTCACCTAATGTGTACTTAGGTACCTCTTCGTATCACAGATCAAACAGCTCCACCATCCTCCTGACATATGGGTAATCCAACGAGGCAGTGCAACTCAGTCTGAAACCGTGATGTGACAGTCGAGAATGGCATCGAATTCCTCTACTTGAGGATAGATTTTTGCATCCCAAAAAATGAAAGGTATGGGTAGTGGAGTCCCACAAATCATAAGCTGTCGTTAAAAAATGAAAGTCAACATAAACATTAGAGAGGCAATAGAAATCAGAAAGACCCGCCTATGGTAATCAAACCAAACTTGGAAAGGAAGAGATCTTAGAAAAGTTCCTGCCATATGTGGAGAATTAGAAGAAGTAAGTGAAGAAAAAGGACCCAAAGTGGGCTTTTATAGCAAGAAGTCAGACCCATGGATTATACAACCCCTAACTAAGGTTATACAATCCTTAAGTTGGGCTATATAACCCTCTATGATAGGGTTGTACAACCTTCTAATTGGGTTGTATAGTCCTTAGTCAATGAAGATAGATTGGACAGCCTCCCTTCAGCTTTTGGATTAGCAACGACTTGGATACTTGTTTTGTGAAACGTATATGTAAAAGAAGTGACAACACATGTTCTGAGTTGCATAATAAAAAGATATCAAATTTAAATATTACCAGACAAGATATCAAAGTTTCATTAAAAAAAATGCAATACCACCTTTGTTTACCCTAGTTAAACCAGATGTGGACCCGTAGGCCTTTTTATAGACCCGAGTAATAGGAGTAAGTGTGGTGGCCTTCAATGTTACGAACACGATAGTCCCCAAGCCCCGTGTTAGAGAATAACCCCCTCATCCTCATCCCATAAAAATGCCTAAATAGCCTTTGACTATTAGAATGCACCAATCAAGGTGCCAATCATCGAGGTCTTGTGTGGGGTTTGGTCTGAGATGAGCTACTCTTTTGGCATATATCACATTGCCACTTAAAGAATTATACCCTCCTTCAAGTCTATTGCCTAGAACATGTTCAAGGGAGGATGTTGAGGGATGGGTCGAGCATCCAAACCCTCCCACTAATGGAGAACTCGCTTACCGAGATACCACTTGTGGAGAGAGGGTCTTGCCATCAAACACTACACATAAGAGAGGCCCTCTACCTCTACCACCTCCTATGGCCATGCCTCTCCTTGTCTGTTTTAGTCAAGATGTAGCTGCAATAAGAGTGAACAATCATTATGTGTAAAACCAGAGAAAATTAGATAAATGATTAGAGCTAACATAGATTTCCTTTTACATGATGGTAATACTTAATTAAGGATAAGAGTGTTCAGGCAAGCATGCCTTACCATATATAGAGGACTCTGCATGAGGTGTTGCAATCTACCTGATGAAGCAGATATAACTACCCTTCATGTAGCAATAAGATTCCCCGCTAGCAAAGCTCATCTCAAGGGCCCAAGCTTGTCAAACGAACACAATGTTAGCCCAAGCACAATAAAAAGAAATAAAAACACAAAGAAGGGTTAAGTGCTCACAACAAGCACTCGCCAAGCACCACACATGTACAAATGACTTACCCCAGTAGCACTGGTCTAGGTACCGGTACAAGTAGATCAGTGCCCCTTAATGCCCAGTCAAAACGGTGAAGGAGCCCTAGGTCCTCCCATACTAGCACTAGGCTAATATCAGCCATATCGAAGACAGAGCATTCAACAAGAAACAACTGGCATCCTAACTACCACCTCTTCTAGGCTGTCATCAATAACCAGGGGAGCACCAGGTTTGACTCCTCTTGACTTGGGAAGCATAATCGAGGAGCTAAAAGACATAATCCCTCTGGAACATCGTGTCATGTACACTAAAGTTAGTGGGGGGTGGATGCAGGCAAAAGGAATTCCAATCAGTACGTAAAGCCCCCTAACGCGATTGTCACCTCTCTAATCAGTGGCAAGCAACTAGTGTGAGTAGTGGCTATCCACCACTAAGCTAGGGCCTGAGTCATCGTCGAATAGATCCTTGAGGCCCACTCTAGTAATATCCAAAGAAGAGGCATGAGCTTGATCCCCTCAAAAAAGACTACAACCTATGAGTGCAAGGCTCCAAATCATGCCCTAGCCGAGCCATCACCCTACCTCCCTTTTGGTAGGAAACATCACCCTAAAAAGAAAAAGAAAGAAAGAAGAAACAACAAACACTCATAGTCTAAGAAAAAGAAAAGAAATAATAGAAAAATAAAATACATATAAAAATAATAGATAAATAACAATAAAAATGACAAAGAATAAGGAACATGCATATTAAGGTCTGATGGAAATCAAGAGAAGAGAGTACACAAACTAAGGTAAGTAAATATTTAATCCACTAAAGAATATAACATTTTAATTAGTCTGCGTGATGAAGGGATTACTCAAAAAATTTCTAAAAATTATGAAAATTAATTTTCTAGAAAATTTTGTGAAAATCCTAAAACGTAGCTCAACAATCACATAGAGATATCACAAATATAGCAACAATTCACTCAAAACTGATGAGCAGACTCTTCAAAAATAAATAAATAAATTATTTTAGGTAAGTGTCTTAGTCCTTCACAGATTATTTTGCAAATTAATTTCACTAGATTTTCATACAAATTACCAAGAGAAGAAAAATAAAAAAATAATAAAAGCATGGAAATCGAGGCAAAAAAATCAAACCAAAAACAGGAAATGAAAACCTTATCAAAAAATACAAGGTAAGTGTCCTAAAGCTATCCTTGAATATTTTAAAAACTAACCTAATGTTTGCATGCAAAAAGAGATTTCAATGCGGTGCCTGAGATCTATAGTGGTGGGAAAAGACAGTAAAAACATTCAGAAATAGTAAAAAGGGGAAAGAGCACCTACCACTCTCAAGGCAACTTCGGCTAAGTGATAGTATAGGTTGTAAATTGTTAACATGTTATCATGTGGGGGGAAGCCTATCGGGATCATCTTCATCATCGCACTCGCTAAGGGGCTCACCATCGTGAAGCCCCACTGAGAACGCATCATCATCTAAGGCATCACACGTGGCAATGTCCTCATCAAAAATCTCCTTTGGAACGTTGAACATTTCATCATCGATGAAACTAGCTATGGCATAGTCCTCTAAAAACACAAAAAAACCTAAAAGTTAAGTCCAAAGAATTTAAATGAGATAAATAAAAGAGAGAGAGAGAGAGAGCGGCAGTGAAAATAAGGTCGAGGTTACCAAGAAGGCTTATATATGGAAGGTGGTTTATATAGCTAAGTGTGGTCTATACAGACCATCCTTTATACTACAAGATTGAGCTCCATAAACTGACCTATATAAACAACCCAGTGTTTGTATAGCCCACTAAAAGTTGGTAGACCAATAAAGAGAATTAGCTTTTTAAGCCCGGTTACCAAACTACACCTAACCCTATAAAAACCCTAAAAATACCAATCCAACAGCCCCAAATAGCTAAATAAAATTACCAAGATATCGTTAAGTTCCAAAAAAGGCCAATTCGACCTTTCAAGCCATCAACAAAATTACTAGGATACTCTTCAATAATAAAATTGACTTTTGACAAATTACCAAATGGATCTCAGAAAATAAATTCATATCCCCAGAGCCATCTGTATGCCGTGAAAGATGGATGAACAACATTTAGGCCTATACCCATTATTTTCAATGAAAGCAAGTCCCTAAGATGGCCAGAAGGATTGAGACAGCATAACTTCACCTTAAAAGACCAATCGGGATAATCATGATCTAGGAAACATCTTGAGATACCAAAAGAACAAGTTTGACATAAGATCGGCCTCAAGATAAAGATCCATAAGCCAAAGCCTCTAGCCAAAAGGGCTAAGACCCATCTAATAGATTCAAGAACATTAGTAGTTGTCAGGAGACAATTATAAACATATTAAATACAAAAATGTTTGGTTGGCAAAAAGCTACCAAAACATCCTTAGTACTTGCTAGAAAGTTGTTGAAGGATATAAGAATGTTGGTATACTGGAGAGTTGCCAAAACATTTTTCAATATCTATTAGAGAGCTATTGAGGGATACAAGAACCATTTGATACCAACTAAAGAGCTGCCAGAACAAACTCAATGCCTATTAGAAACCACTACAATGCCTAGAGCTACTTGAGAGCTGCTGGAAGCACGTGGCTCACATTAGTACCTACCAAAACAAGCTTTAGCACCTACTCAAAGAGTTGCTAGAGAATTGTATCCTTTGTTATCCTTGCTAATGTTTACATTTCTCGCATTTGCTTTGTTGAGTCTTGTTCAAATAGTCATTTCTTAAATGTTCTTTTCCAAGTCCCATAAAGCAAGGAGCAAACTATGAGCATCAAATCTTAGGCCTCAAGATAAAAGCCCGATTATGAAAATCATGGAAATTATTTCATAAAATGTAAGAGGAATTGCCAAAAGAAGAGAAATAAGGCCTTAAGAGACTTTGAAAAAGTATCAAGACTAAGCCTAAGGCTGTTAAGCCTGTTTAGTAGGCTATAAAACCCACTAAATTGTGCTATGCAACTAATGGTAAAACTTAAACTCTAAAACATTCTAGAACTGGTGCCTCTTTTTACCCTAGGCTATATAGACAAGTGTAAGGGCTATGCAACCCACACCTTGGCTACACAACCCTTTTCCAAGCCCTAATTCCAAAAGTTTCATCTTTTTCTCTATGATTGGATGTGAACAAGATGCAACCAAAACCATTCTAAGCACTGGTGCACTTTTATTCTTCTATAAATACCTCATTATTTGAAAAGGAGAGAGAGGCTTGAAAACTCTAGGGAAACTCTATTAAATGTTCTCCATAACCATCACTTAGAAAAGAAACACTGAAACCCTAACTCATTCTAATCATTCTCAAGATAGAACAAGGCCTTGTATTTGCATTCCTTAAGCATTCCTAAACATTTTAGAGGATAAAAATCAAATATAAGCCTCTAAGAGCAAGATAATCATCAAAGGCATCCAGGAGACACTTTCCACTCTCCCATTTCTTTTTTTTTTTTTTTTTTTTTTTGCTTTTTCTACTTTCAAAAACTCAGGAATGGTGGGTTGTACAAACTTTATATTATTTGTATAGCCCTCCTCAGTCTAGAGCACAACTTGAAAATGTTCTTCTTCTCACTTGAATCTTTTCCTTTGAAAACTCTTTTTTATGATGTTAGAAGGCTCCATTGGCAGAATAAGAGAAGGCCAAAAGCCAAGGATCCATGTTCACTAGAGAAATGAAATTTTGAATGAGTTTTAAAAATGTTTTCATGGTTGATTTGGTGTTAACACTTTGTAATGTGATTCTTAAGGTTTTATTTTTATACTTTGTGGGCAGTGACCATGTGAGGAATTTATTGTTCCTAGGATCTTGAGAGCTCTACTATCCTTAAGAGCTCCACTATAGGTATGGTTATTTCTCTATAGATTATTGAGTATATGCTTTGGCTTTGAAATCTCTTCCTTATTGATTAGCATTCAAACCTTCTTGATGGTTAGAAATACATGTGGGTGTCATGCTTTTTTGTGAGTAATAAAAGGAAAGGGTTCATCAACCCTAGGATCCCTTTTATGATGATTTTATCTTATGCCATTAAAATCCTCCAAAGTGCTTGCATTTCATGCCTATTTTTCCTCATGTTTCATGTTATGCATTGTGTTTCATATATTCTTCATATGATGTTGGGATATGTATGATTGAGGACTATAAACATGTATTAGTTACCCTAACAATGGAGAAATAGTAAGGTGTTGATTAAGGACTTTATTTACTTATTTATGCTTTTTTTTACTTGCCTTTTGTCATTAGTTACTAACTTGTGTTCTTCTTTTAGATGTAGGTGTTTTGCTTGAGCTAGACCATGAATGATGGTCATAATAATCATCCTTTGATGATCATGTTATATAATGAATAATGATACACATGTTTACCCTATGCCATGTCACACACCCTCATTCCCTTGAGATGATATGTAGGAAAAGTGATGGATATGTTAGAATGAGTGGTGAAGAGGCAACCTAAGAAGGGGGTGAATTGGGTTGCAATCAAAAACAAAAAAACACAAACATAAACAACTAAAATGGAAACTATAAACACATAAATCAACATAAGGATTTATAGTGGTTCGACAACTTACCTACTTCACTCCCTAAGTTTTCACTTAGTCCTATATATTATTTTTCAGGCTCAAAAACAAAACCTTTCCTTTTCTAGGCCAAGGAAGAACCTTCTATTTTACAGACTCAAGAACAACCTTTCCTTTTATAGGCTTAGAAAGAACCTACCCCTTGATATTTTTCTAGGCACAATACTAACCTTCACAACCACTAGCAAGGAAAGCTCTAAGCAGTGTCTATGCCTATCAAATAGGCAACTAATACACAACTAATGCTTAAGAAAAACTGACTCTCAAAAATAGTAATAAAAATAAACCTTACTCTACCCAAAATATAAGCAACACCCAAAAAGGTTTGCACAAACAGTTACAAGGAGTTACAAATATGTTCACAATGATTTCTAACCTCTCTAAACTCCAAAAATTCTCCTTATATAGTCAAGCTCTAAAACTAGTTGTTAGAACAGTTAATATTATGTTTGTCAGCTTTTCTTCAAAACTAGTCGTTAAAGATGATAACACTCATTGTTCTTCATCAACACCCATTGAATTTGTAATGATAACTTTCAACACTTGTTGAATGTCTTTCAACTCCCATTGGCTTTGACTACGATACTTGTTGGAGAGAGAACAATGCCCATTAAGCTTGAACTTCATGTTATGTTTTTCAAACTTTGTATAGTTGCTTTGCAAGCCCTTTGAGTAATTCGCAATGCTTATTGAAACTCTTTCAATGCCTGTTGATAAGGGCTAACGCCCATTTCAGGTTGCAAAAGTTTTAGCTTAGGCTTTGACACTTTTTCCATAGTTGTTGTGAATCTGCAATGTTTGTGGCTAACTCATATCAACGCCCATTACGAAACATCAACGCCCATTACGAAACATCAACGCCTGCGTCGAGGTCCAGCATAGTTCAACCTAAAGTACTTCTCCAATGCCTGTTGCAAATGGACAACACCTGTTGTGAGGTCCAAAAGACTTTGGCAAAAGAGTAGCATCCAATCAATGTCTATTATTCATCCTACAATGCCCGTTGAATGGTCCAACGCCCGTTGGGAGATGTTTAATGCCTTTTTCTAGCCCTTTAATGTTTGATAGGTCTTAAGTTCACATGTTCTCCAACCATTCTCTCCCTAGCATTTAGAACAAGCTCCTATTTTAACGTTCATCAAGTCTGTTCAAAACATCCAAAAATACTAAAGTACAAACATTAGAACTTCTCTTAGCATTCACAATAATCTCCCTATTTTTGAATGATGTCAAAACCATGATGTTTTGATACCAAAAATACAAAACTCAAATCACACAAAAGATACCAAATGTTGAAACACAAAATTACAAGGAAGATACCAACCAAAATACATACTAATCAAAATATCCATACAAGGTTTGATACCTCCAACCATTCTCTTCCTAGCATTTAGAACAATCTCCCCTTTTAACGTTCATCGAGTCTGTTCAAAACATCCAAAAACATTAAAGTACAAACATTACAACTTCTCTTAGCATTCACAACAATCTCCCCCTTTTTGAATGATGACAAAACCAAAATGTTTTGATACCAAAAATACATAACTCAAATCACACAAAGGATACTAAATGTTGAAACACAAAACTACAAGGAAGATACCAACCAAAATACATACTAATCAAAATATTCATACAAGGTTTGATACCAATTCAACACAAGGTTTGATACCAATTAATGGAATAGCCACACAAGGTTTAATACCAAGTATGCTACTTAACAAGCCACATAAGATACCAAATGTTTGATGTCAAACACATAAAAGACACCAAGTGTTAGGCTATGCACATAAGTGATACCAAACAAAATAATTGAATCATCAAATCAAAGCATCCAAAACTTCTTCCCCTTTTTGTCATTATGACAAAAAGATATAAAAAAATTCTCTTTTTTTTTAAAAAAAAAAAATTTTATCCCCTCTACCTAAAATTTATAACATCTACATCAAAGACGAAGTAAAAAAGATCGTTTCAAAACACAAAACAAACAACAAAGGAAAACTCCCCCTATCTTTATGTTTTCTTCTAAAAAATCACCCAAAATATTTAAACACAAATCCAGTTGACATAACTTGGGGATACATATTCTCTTCACAAATTAAGGAAAATAAGAAAGGAATGATAGTTGTTGGAGATTCCTAAACTAAAACATCAAACTTATACCAAGTTTGGTTCATAAAGCAAACTCCCCCTAAACAAAAACATGTTGAACAAAAACAAAAGGAGGGATATAAATATATTACCGTTAATGATGCCAATTATTATGTTTTCCAAAAATACAATTCTTTTTCAAAAACTTTAACTCTTCTTCAAATTCTATAGCTCCAATCATCATTTGATTCTTCATTTTGTGCAGAGGGTGAGAAGTTTTCAAACCTGCAAAATTAAGCTTTATTTGGTACCCATTTTCTCTTGGGTCTATGGGAATTAGCAACATAAATATGTTCATCTCTCAACCTAACATAGCAAAAGTATGCTTTATGACCAAAATTTCCACAATAAAAACATTGTTAAATGAATGCTTTTTTTCAGCTCTTGTGGGAGCATGAGTGAGGTGGCATCCTAAAAGAATGGTGCCTAAAACGTGAAGGAACCCTTTCATTCTTGACATTCTTAGTTCCATAAATAAAGGCATGATTTGCCTTTACCTTTTGAGAGTGAGGATAAGTATAACTATGATTATGCACATGTGATTTAAATAAAGGTGAGGGAGCTGTAGCTTTGGTAAGAGCTCTCACCAATTTTGGCTTAGAGGTAGAAGGTTTAGAATGATTAAAGCCTAAGCCATGTCTATCTCTTAAAATCTTTTGATAGCCCAAAATAAGATCAAGTTTCTTTTTTCCTTTTGTAAAAAAGATAAGTGAATCCTTCAAAGTTAAGATATCTTTCTTGAGACTCTTATTTTAAGAAGACAACATTTCATAAAATTTCTTTTTCTTGGTTTAAAGCCTCATTTTCTTTTTGTAAAAGCTTAAAATTTTTATTTAGTTAAACCAATTCAGTTTTCAAGATTTTGTTTCTTTCAAAACTTTTATCAAGATCATTATTGGTGGATTTTTAGGACCCAACAAGATTTTCAATAGTAAACATGTTTTCTAACTCTTGATCATCTGCATATAAATCATTGTCTAAAGAGTTAAGACATACATGTTTTGAATAGCTCTCCTAGGGCCATGAGGTAGAGATTAGTTCTCTCTCTTCTTCCCAGTGTTGTTTTTTCTTCGTCTTCACTTGGTTGAGATGCACTAGAGTCATCCCCAGTGGCTTTATAGGCTTTCTTCTTCTTCTTCTTCTTCTTGTCCTTCTCAGCTCTTGATTTTGGGCAATCTACTTTCATGTGGCGAAACCCTCCACATCCATAGTATTCAAACTACTCAAGCTTGTTTTTGCCTTTTTTCTTCAACATTCTTTTGAATAATTTATTAGGAGGGTTATTTGCTCTCCATTCATCTCTTCTTCATCATTTGAGCTAAGACATTTGAAGGTAGCTTTGAGAGCTATTCCAGTCTTCTTCTTATTAGTATCCTCAGATATGAGTGGAGCTTCTCTGTTTAGGTTCATCTAATAGTCAATGAGATTTTCCAACAGCTCATCAAGTGGCATGGTCTTTAAGTTGTTTGAGTCCTTGAGCAAGGTGACCTTGCTAAGCCACTCCTTAAGCAAACACCTCAGAACTTTGTTCACAAATTCCTCATCAGTGAATGATTTCCCAAAAGCCTTCATTTCTCCAACAATCTCAATGAATCGATCATATATTCTTAAGATTGTTTCATCAAGCTTCATAAGGAAGGTTTCGTATTGACAAATGAGGGTCTCCATCTTGTTTTCTTTGACATAATTCTCATGTGTGATCTCCAAGGCCTCCCAAATTTCCTTGGCAGTTGACTTCATGCTCACCTTGTTGTACTCACTTCTGCTTAAGGCACAAAAAAGCATATGGATGACCTTGTCATTGTTAACAACATGCCTTTTTTTTCTTTCTCAGACATCTCATCATCGTCCTTTTCTATTTGAGTCCCATCGACAAGTTTTTCATTGGCGTGTGTGGGCCCTTCTTCATAAGTCTCCATAACTCCATGGATTCAGACCTGAGAAAGTAATACATTATGCTCTTCCAATATTAACAGTATGTTCCATTAAAGAAGGGAGGTCTCACTATTGATTATCCTTCTAGTCCTTGCTTAGTTTTTGCTTCCATGATCGCGCCTCGCTTTCACTTAAGCTTCAAAAGAGGTTATGCCTAATACCAATGTTGGACTAAGCGGCGATAAAGTAATCCAAGAGGGGTGAATTTGATTGTAATACAAAACGAAAAAAAAAACACAATCACAAACAACTAAAATGGAAACTACAAACACATAAATCAACAAAAAAATTTATAATGGTTTGATAACTTGCCTACTTCACTCCTCAAACTTTCACTTATGCCTTTTGATTCTTTTTCAGCCTCAAGAGCGAAACCTCCCCTTTTATAGGATACAGAAGAACATTCTCTTTTATAGGCTTAAGGACAACCTTTCCTTTTACAGGCTCATAAATAAATCTACCCTTTGGTATTTTTTTTGGCACAATACCAACCTTTACAAGAACTAGCAAGGAAAAATACAAGCAGTGTCCATGTCTCTCAAATAGGTAGCTAATACATAATTAGTGTTCAAGAAAAACCCACTCTCAAAAAGAGTAACAAAAACAAATCTTATTCTATCCAAAATACAAGCAACACCCAAAAAAGTTTACACAAACAGTTATAATGAGTAACAAAAATCTAACAACTTTTCTCCAAAAACTAGTCGTTAAATATAACAACACCTGTTGAACTTGTAAAGGTAACTTCCAACACTCGTTGGCTTTGACTGCAACACCTGTTATAGAGAGAAAAATACATGTTTTTCATTTTCAGAAAACTTGAACTACGTGCTCTATTTTTCAAACTTTGCACAATTACTTTCCACCCCCATTGAGTAATTCGCAATGCCCGTTGAGAAATTTGCAATGCCCATTAGAACTCTTTCAAACCTGTTAAGAAAGTTCAATTCCCATTTCAGGTTCTAGAAGCTTTAGCTTAGGCTTGAACACTTTTTCCATTCCTATTGTAAATCCGCAACGCTTGTGGCTAGCTCAAATCATATTTTCAATATTTCAACTAAGTTTCACATAACAATTACAATTTTATACATAATAACCCTAAATATAAAATGAAAATCAGAACTTTCACATAATTTGCTACCAAACCTATTTAACTAAACTAAACAATATTATGAAGAATAATTATTCATATTTCAAAAATTCACATATTTTATAAGTCGTAACCCCTACATTATATAATACTAGCCCAACTCCCGCGTGTTGCTGTGTGAAGGAGAAAAAAGTCAATAACAAATTATTCATATTACATTTTAAAAACATAGTTCTTTTAAAATTACATTATTAGAAAGGGAATTGAATATATATTCTTAATTATTTTCATCTAACTTCTAAAGAAATCCCAATTTTGATCAAACCACTGCACAACCTTTTATAGTTCTAGCATCAAATGGCAGTTACAAATTTTGACTTCTGCATCATAGACCCAATCCAAAATGACTTATGAATTCAAATTAACTATATGATAACAAAAAATAAATAACTAATTACGACCAAAAATAATTTCAGAATTACCATTTAACTCTTAAATAAATTTATGAATTTCATGTAAAATTTATTAGCATAAAAGTCAGATTAATGATTCAAAAAAATAAACTAAAGAACGTGCATTCATCAATCAGAATAATAATCCTATTTTCTCTTATTCAAATTCTTTGGTTCACTGTTCACTCAAAAGTGAAAGGAACAAAATATAAAGAAAATAAGAAACTGAAGTATAGCCACGTCCATGAAATTTCCACCAAGAAGCACTTAGTCCAACTGCATAACATGAAAAAAATCACAAAAACAATAACTGCTCAACAAACAATGGGATGCCATCAATACTCTGCTGTTATGCCTGTTGCAGGATTGTGGGAACCAATGACTACAACTCTTTTTTCTTGAATAACTCTTTCAGTACTCAAATTGTCAACAGCAAAGAAGTCCATGGCATGCATCACCTTGCCCCTGAAAATTTCAGGCCCCTAATTTGCTGGGAACTCTGGAATGTTTAGAAGGCTACTAAATTGTCCAATGCAAAGAATGACAAACTCAACATGATACACTTGCCAAATAAAATAATTAATCAAATCTTTCAAAAATCATCGAGTTATTTTGGTAAGTCAGACTCCAGTTATGGAGACAATACGACTAACAATGAACTAAATTAGTTTGGAAAATGCTCAACTTAACTTTCATGATAGTTTTGAATCTGTAGGCATACCTCAAAGTTGCAGTCTTTCAGAATCTTTTTTTTTTTTTTTTGGAAATTAATGCTCTTAATGATCAATTTTATTGCATGACTCCAATACCTCCTAAACAAATCAACTGACAGCTAGTAATCAAAAAGCTTAACAAAAAAATCTACATGTTCTTTAAGTAAAGTATCTATTTAGGGAGGTTATTCTTACATTATTCTTGCATCTTGAAATGTATGGATCCTTGGCACATACACATCTAAAATGAACACCTAGCCTATACTCTTATGAACTAGAGATCCACACTGCCTAGAGGAGTAAAACGTCCAACAATTTAGACTTAATTGTCGAAATTAAATACCAGCTGCATCTTAAACCAAAAACTCCAGTCTAAAGGTTAACACTGCAACATGCCAATGTAAATCATGTCTCCAAATAATTTTATTCAATCTAAGTTTCATCCATCATGAGCAGCAATAAACATGTAATTGACAGTTACTTAATAACTTAAGACGCTGAATCAACTTTCCAGCAAAGAAGAACAAACATTATTCAACAAAAAATAAACATTGTTCTTAGCATATATTTTAATGAATATAGTTATCATAACACAACTGAACAACATTTAAAAAATGCAGGATGGAAATCACAAACCTGTACTTAGAGCTAAACTCTTTCAGATATTCAATAGCTTCATCCAGCAATGAAGGCTTATCAATCTACCATTACCATCAATAAAAATTTAAAAAAAAAATAAGAAATTAATCCATAGCTAAAAAAATCAACCCTCTAGTACATAAACAGAAGGAAAGTACCAATAAACCAAATGATAATATATTGGAATCATTTTTAGAATTAAGAAATCACAAGTTCAAATGCATTTAGAGCTAAATTAAGGAAATGTTCAGGGGTAATTATTATTAAAAAAATCAATCAAATATTGCCCTATTAAATTTATCAAGGTGTAATTTGGGATAATTTCATTCTGTTGATGAATTAATCCATCTATTAAAAAAATCAATCAAAACAAGAACTTTCACAGGCAAAACAAATAACAAAATCAAACAAAACATGATAGAAATTGAACAATAATAATATTTGTTCATACTTTCCTTAACCTAAGATCATACTTTCCATAACCAACATCTTCAAATTCTCAGTGACATTATAGAAGACTTTCATAAGAAAGCAATTTTGCTCTCATAATTTCACATGATTTAGAATTATTTTATAACACTATACTCGAAATAGAAGACAATAATTGCTCTTACTAAACTTTCTTCAGCACCATAAGATTGAAAGAATATGCTAAAAGATAATAGAGACTAATAAAACAAAAGAAGATTGTTGTGCCACCAGAAGCCCATTGAACCAATGGCAAACAATCAGATATGAAAAGACAAAAACTAACTTGCAAGTGATTGACGGGTAGACTTGAACAAATGCCCGAGCCAAAATACTAGATCCCATTACAGTTAATTGGCAAGAATCTTAGCTGCCTGTGAGAGAAAAAAAAATAGATAACACACAAAAATTATTGAAACTACTATAATTATAATTTCATGTACAAATCATATTACAATTATTCCAAAAAAAGCAAAATGGACAAAATTGTCCAAAGAAAAAAAAATTTCTTCCGCTTTGGAGAGATTTAGTCAGAGAGTAGAGTTGATCCACAAAAGGATCTTTGATCTACCAACAAAATACATTAAATCCATCATCCCGATGTTGCCATCTCCAAATTCCAATTTTCTACTTTATTTTTTGATGATTTTGAGTTCTAATCTTCTAGATGAGTGAAAGAGAGCATTTGAGGAAGACAGATGGAAAGAAATTGGCAAGAAAAAAAGCACCAATCACATAAAATCCATAGCTAACAACATATCGAACCATGATATTTCACCATGATCACCAACATCATAAACTTTGTGTAACTTTATATGGTTAAAATTTCAAAAAGAAGAAACA
The DNA here is from genome assembly GCA_949677035.1 of Omphalea diandra. Classification (NCBI taxonomy): domain Eukaryota; kingdom Viridiplantae; phylum Streptophyta; class Magnoliopsida; order Malpighiales; family Euphorbiaceae; genus Omphalea; species Omphalea diandra. The sequence goes on from CATIWR010300634.1 coordinate 50,059, forward strand.
ATGAATCATAGTTATGACCAATGGCAAAAGCAACAATAGTAGAGTGATAAAACACAGAGTGACTAAGGGAAGGGGAAATCGTTATCAAATTCAAAAAAAAAATCATCAACACATACTTAGAGGCGGCTATACTTCAATTAGGACAGGGAACACTTGTACCTCTATTAGCCCTTCTTAGGAGGTTCAATCCAAATATCGAGTCAATTCTGCAATACCTAAACAGCAAATTCTGTAATAAAATTTTAATTAATTAACTAAGAAAATAACAATAATAACAAAAACAAAATCAGTAATTTTCTTTAAAAAAATAATAACAATAACAAAGAAAGTTAAAAAAAAAAAAAGAAAGAAAAAAGCCAGTGTCTAGCCTTGTTAGCAGCATACCCATTGAAGTAGTTAAGAAGCTCTTGATTACCCATTCCTATCCATTAAAGTCCAATTTACTACATAAAAGAGTCAGCTAAAACTAAAATATAATAAGTAAATAAATTTCAAAAGCAAGAACATATTTCCTACAAAAAGGGCTCAACTTCAATGTTGAAGAGCACAAAATGTAATCACACAATCCAAAAAAATAATAGTACCTTATCATTTTCATCCTGTTCAAACTTTGTGATCATAATGATAACCATCGAAGGCCAAACTATTTCATGATCTTTTTTCTTGTCTTTTGAGCCTTTCCATTTACCATATACTTCACCAGCTGGAATAACTGAAGTTCCCGTTCTATGTAACTCCTCATCCAGAAGTTCTACAAGTTCGCAGTGGATCCTCTCCCATAACAATAATAACAATAATTTTTTATTTTTCTTGAAGAAAATAATAATAATAACAAAAACAAAATCAGTTTTTTTCTTTGAAAAAATAATGACAATAACAAAGTGAAAATTTCGAACATAGCACGCTTGACATCCCAAATGCCTGAGATATCTGCCTAATCCCAAATCAAGAAAATGAACCCCTAATCAGTAAGAAAGCAGCGTAAACGCGGGATTCATGTCTTGTGGTTCACTTACAAGACAAAATGAACGCAAACCACGTGCTCTCAAAATGATCACCTGGTTTAAGAGGTTCTGATTATATTATACATGCTGCCTCTGAGCTCAAAATGAAAAAATGAAAAATGAAAATGGTGGTGGGTAGTCCTTGTCCACTTACCCAAAATCCAACCCTAATGCTGTGTTTGGATGTGGTGTTTATAATGAGATGAAAAATTTATTAATGGAATAAAATAAATTGATTGATTTGAAAAAAAAGTATTAAATTATATTTATATTTGGTATGATATAAATGAAAATGAATGACTTGAAATTAATTTTATTTGTTTATACTGAAATGGAATAAAAGATTAACTTAAAATTGATAAAAATATCCTTATACATATAAATATAATTTTCTTTTATTTCTTTATTTATCAAATATTTAATATTAAAATAAAAATTTATTATTATTATTCAAAAATTATATTTTATTTTTATTCACAAAAAATATGAATAATTAATTTTTTATAATTTTAAATCAAGGATAAACCCTTTCAAACACTTGTATTTCATTTCATTTCTTTCAATCCAAACATAAAATTTTTTTCTAAAATAATCTAATCTATTCTATTTCATTATAAACACCCCCATCCAAGCATACTCTTAAGTGATTGTGATGAAACAAAAGCACTCGTGTGACTGAATAAGGGCTGCCACCGAGAATGAAAGATGGATCTGCTTCAGTTGGGTCGAGGAACACTTATATGTAGGACGCTCAATCTGAATATCAAGTCAATTCTGTAATACCTAAATAGCAAAATCTTCAACACAAAAATTCAATTAATTAAAAATGGCTTTCATAAATATATAAGAACACGTCTGCGGAGGAATCAGTCCAAACAAATGACTAGAGCTCACCTAGGGTAGATTATTATGAATTTTTAGAGGAGGTGATGGATGGTTGCTTTCATATGTCTACGACGATTGCATCATTTGCAACCTCTACTATTGAAGCATTAAGATTACTAAGAAGAAGGAATAGACTGATGCAGAAGATAAAAAGACTTGATGGTGGGAGGATTGCAATAATTGCTGATGTAAGGGATATAATGTTGGCCAGAGTTATAGCTATTAACAGAGGAAGGAAAGAAAAAGAGGGGCATATAAAAGAAGTGACAATGCTGGAAATCTAAAAATGAAAAGGAAGATGACACTTACAGTATGTTTGGATAGAGTGTTTATAATGGAATAGAAGAGTTATTAATGGAATGGAATGGATTGGTTTGGTTTGGAAATGAAGTGTTAAATTATATTTATGTTTGGGATGGTAGGAATGGTTTGAAATTAATTTTGTTTGTTTGCACTGAAATGGAATGAAATGTTAACTTAAAATTGACAAAAATACCCTTATACATACAAATATAATTTTCTTTTATTTTTTTATTTATCAAATTTTTAATATTAAAATATAAATTTATTGTTATTATTAAAAAATTATATTTTATTTTTATTCACAAAAAAGTGAACAATTAATTTTTTATAATTTTTATGTTGTGAATTCGGAGAAGAAGATAAAATGATATTAAATTAAGAGCAAATATGTAATTTTGGTGCCCAATTTTTCCAAACTCAGGCAAACACCCCAATTTGGGGTGTTTGCATTTTAATAGTTTGGAAGGGTTTGGGGGGTTTACCAAACCCTTTCATTCCATTTCATTCCCTCCAACCCAAACATAAAACTTTTTTTCTAAATCAATCCAATCCATTTCATTCCATTATAAACATCTCATCCAAACATAGGGTTAGCCTGGGGGAACAGACCATTTAAGTCGAAAAGATAGAATTACCCCCTCAAAGGCATGTGAAACGACGTGGTGTTGAAGGGCGAGTATGCAAAACACTTGTTGACATAACATACTGCACCGTTTTAACAAAAAGGCCTTCAAACATCATAGAAACGACACCATTTCACTCATCAGCAAGCTAAATGGGGCATGAATTAAAAAATTTAACAAAATCACCCTTGGCATGAACACTGTAGCAATGTTGGTTTAACTTTATTTTGTGCGAGCGTCTATATATATATATATATATATATCCCTAAAAATATTAATTTAAAAAACTAACTAAATAATATACAAATCATAATTAAATTTCTTAAATAAAAATAATAAAATATTGTAAAAAATTAAAAACAAAATATACCTATTAGATTGTTAAAAATCTAGAGAGAGAAAGAGATTAAATAACCCACACCAACCAAACCTACTCCTAAACCAACCAATGAGGAGATAAAGTTAGTCAGATGGAGGAGGGCGGCACCAAAGAAAGTTGTCGAAGCTGTTGTCGGCGGTGGGAAAAGGAGCATCAACCTTTGGAGGGAGGGGGAAAAGGAACGAGAGGAGGAAGAAAAAAAAAAGAGAAAAGAATGGATGGGGAGGAGCACGGTGAGGGTAGATAAAGCCTCAGGAGCTGTCGCTAGCTCCTATAAGTGTTTGTCAGCGAGTTTGCCAATGAACACAGCGATGACCAAATCCGTCGCTAGAATTACTTCACTTTTTGTTCTTAATATTTAATAATATCACTTATATTAATTATACTTATATTCGATTATTAATTATGCTTATAGTAATTATATTATTATTATTATATTCAATAAGTATAGTTCTATTAATTAATTAATTATACTTATATAAATTATATTAATATTATATATTTAATTATATTTATATTAATTACTATATTTACAATTACATAATATTAAACCTAATTATTAATTAATTTATATTAATTTTAATTAACTAATTCTATATTATATTAAGTCAATATCATATTAAGATTAAATATTATAATTTGATATTATATTTATAATTATTAATATATTATTAATATCTTAATATATATAAATCTTAATATATATTAATTGTATTATTTAAATATTAAATATACATATATATATATATATATTAATTTTGTTAATTTAATATAAAATTTTATATTCTCTTTTAATATTATATTTATATATTTGATAAATTATATTATAATAAAAGCATTTAATATAATTTAATATTATCAATTTGTTATATTATAATTCAAAATTATTAATTTAGTATAATATAATTAAATATTATTAATATTATTTAATTAAAGGTGTGATCAAAGGGAGTCAAATTGAACCCTGTTAGGATCTAATTCAAACTTGACTTCAAAATTTGACACTTGAGCTCGAGATCAAGTTGTAATTGAGTCGAGTCAATTGACTTGTAAATATGCCTAACCCCAATTAGATTTGAGAGTCTATCGAGTTAGGTGTTTTGATCCTCAAATTCAGCTCGCTCGATTACTCGAGTAGTTTGAGATTGGCTAGATTAATCTCGAGTCAATTTCGAGTAGTTTGCGAGTTGTCTTAATTCATTTACATATTTATATTTAATATTATCAATATATTATATTATATTGTTTAAAAATATTATATTATATTTAATATTATTAATATTTATAAATTATTATTCTTATTATTTAATATTATTAATATATTGTATTATTTAATATAATTTATAATATTTAATAATTTTACTATTATTATTTATAATTTACAATTTATTCTTTTTGTTAGCCTCAGTGATGAAGTTTCGTTGCTAAGACTAGATTTTGTCGCTAGACCAGTGACAAATAGCACCTATCGCTAGGCTAGCAACGAACGACCGTTGCTAAGCTAGTGGCGACTTAGATCCATAGCTGACTAATGACAGAATGATGTTGTCGCTAGCTTAGTGACAGCTTTTCCTTCATTAAGCTAACAACAATAGCTTATCTTTGCTAGCCAACAACGAATTTGATCCATAGTTGGCTTAGTGACGGCTTGTTTGTTGCTCTATGCTGGTGACAAAAATTTCTATCACAAGACTAGACTTTGTAACAAAAATGTTCATTGCTAGCCCATCAATAGCAAATTGAAGCCAGTTGTGCTAGTAAATTTAGTAATAGATTTCAAATTTATCACTAATTTTAGGATTTTGTCAATAATTTGTTGAGAATTTGTCATTATATAGTGATGAAAAAATTTTGTCTCTAAATCTATCGCCATTTTGGAAGATTCTTGTAGTGATGATAACTCAAATGATGCTCCACCTTTTACACCTCTAAGTGCGAAGCAAATTGTCTAAAAACTAGAAAAGGATTTGATCTATAAGAAAAATCATCCTAAAGATCTTATCACTAGTGATCCCTTTAAAAGGGTATTGACTAGATCCTCTCTTCGAAACACTTATAATAATCTTACTTTTTGTGTGAGTGCCTTGATTTCATGGCTACACTTGGACGAGTAAAATCTTATTTGTGACTCTCATCCTTTTATCGAACATTAGAAGTCGAGAGGACAACGATCATATATTGATGCAACCCCATCTTATGGCACATGTTGGGATCATTGACGATCCTTGGAAGGGCTTCATGATGGATAAAAACCCTTAATAGGAATCAAATGGCCAATAGGGGCCATTATGGGACAATACTTTAGTACCAACCCTAATTTGAATAGAGCTGCCACTTGACTTTGGTTAGGAGAAAATTTTTCATAAAAGGGATTCTAAGCCTAATAAGTCAATCTAAAAGGCCTAATCAATCTTTACGTTATCAAAGATCAGGTTTGAGAATTACATATAGTTTGAGAAAGAGGTTAGGCATCCCCAAATCGCATAGACCTTAAGATCTGGCCTTTGAGTATATTTACTTAACAAATTATAAATTTAGCCTTATTGTTTAATTAGACCATATTAAATAACCCTAAATCATTTATCTAGTGTATTTCAAGCCATTCATAATATTCAAATATTACAAACATTCACTGTAGAGAATGGGTACATATGTATGCATAAATTGGGGGGGGGGGGGGGGGGGGTTTTAATGCAAAAATTAAATTTTCATAAAAAATGAATAAAATTTAATTTAAAACCCACAAACCACACACCAAACCCAAACACCCCACACCCCCCCCGCCCCCCCCCCCCCCCCCCCCCCCCCCGGGGGCGGCCCCCCCCCCCCCCCCCCCCAATCATGCAAACATTAAATGATCATAAAATATGCATTAAATGTACTTT